>CAUYRH010140128.1:0-31427 GCA_963574655.1 Perodicticus potto
GCCAACATCTCTGGTTTTGGGATTTTGTTATGTGGGCTAATCTTACTGGAGTTAGACGATATCTCAAGGTAGTTTTGATTTGCATTTCTCTGATGATTAAGGATAGTGAGCATTTTTTTCATGTATCTGAAGGCCATGCACCTCTCTTCTTTAGAGAAGTTTTTCTTCAAATCCTTTGCCCATCCTAAGATGGGACCACTTGTTCTTTTCTTGCTAATACATTGGAGTTCTCTGTGGATTCTAGTTATTAAACCTTTGTTGGAGACATAACCTGCAAATATTTTCCCTCATTCTGAGGGCTGTCTTCTTGTTCTACTTACTGTGTTCTTGGCCCTGCAGAAGCTTTTCAGTTTCATCAGATCCCAGTAGTGTATTTTTGATACTGCTTCCATTGCTTTGGGGGTCCTCCTCATGAAGTATTCACCCATAGCTATGATTTAATTTAAAAAAAAAAGAACAGAACACACACACACACACACACACACAAGAGTGGGTGGGGTCTCTGGTCTCAATAATAACAGTACTCACTGTGGCCGGGTTTGGAGCCGCATGGACTGAGGGTGGGGGACGCCCATGAACATCAACGCAGTGGCCCTTGGGAGTTTGCCTGCCCAGCAGGAATGAGTGATCTGTTCATGGTGGCTCTGTGATTCCTGATGTGCCCAAGCCCTATTGATCTGAGAGCACAGATATGTGCCATAATATATTCTCACTCTTCACTTGTCATATCTGAATCAAATCAAGCATTTTATTAACTCAAAATTATGTTTTCCTAGATGAGTTTTGAAGCTGAATTTTATTACTCTACCATAATCTCTGATAAGTATGAAAACTCATGTACATAAAAGCCCCTTGGAGTAAGGCAAATATTTTATTTCACATCTCTTCCCAATACTGAAGATTTTGTGAGACCAAATGATTTACATTTCCCTGAATGTCACTGTCACATTTTAAAACAGGGTATTATATAAACTTTCAGTTCTCCCCCCACCCACGGTTTGGTTCTTGAACAAGAATTCACCTTACAACAGATTCTTTTAAAATGTCTTATGTGACAGACAGCATAGGTGCTAATATGAATTTCATTTTATCAAAACTATTAATATTCTTATTTCTTTTTGAAAATACATTTAGTAAGTGTGTTTTTCAAATTTTGTGTTATATTCAAACACATATGTCATCATCATTTCTGCTTTATAAAGCTCAAAATTTATGAATTTAAATCCATAAGCATAGAAATTACTGTCTGTAGTCTAAAGAGATATGCAGGAAGAGCTCACAGTGTTTTTAACATCATTGACAATATTTTAATGAGGAAAAAATAAAAAAATTATTGAAAGTGTGACAATGGTCTCCTCCTGCTTTTTAAAATTGACAAATTACTGAGTCTTTGAGACATCGTTAGTCACAGAATTCCGCCAATAAGTACAATGCTTTGCCCATGTGTATTGAGGATGTAAAGTCAATATTGTCATAGATTATCCATGGTTTTGAAGAATTCTATAGTTTTCGATGGGGAAAAATAATGATTCCCAGTGAGTAAAGAGAAAGAGATAAAGTTTAATTGGCAAACTTAGAGAAGAAAGAGTAACTCAAGTTTAGGCAATGGAAGAGCATTTCTCTTCAAAACGCACTGATGGTGTTTTATTCCTTGTGAGGTCAAAGTGCAAAGAAACAAAGTTAAGTTGTAAAAGGAATAGTGAAACAAAAATTCTAGTAATTGTGCTATACCAGTATGATAAAAGGAAAAGAAAACAAACTATGTAAAATTAATACACAAATTTTCCTGCTGTACAATGCACTTGAATTTCTTAGACCTCTAATATTCTCACGTAGCTGAACCACATTGATTGTTAAGTTGACGCTTGGAGTAGGGAAGAAAATAATACAGATAAGAAATTTCCCATTATTTTATCATTCATATAACATACTTGTGAGCAATTTCATATGGCAGTTGTTAGAGAATCTATGGTCTCCAAATATGGAAAACCAGGTTAAAAAATGCTTTATGACAATTTGATAATTGCTGCAGTGTATTAAGGAGAAGAGGATGCTGAGACAGGAAAGAAAGAGTGTACCTAGTCCTAAGAGTCAGGAAACATTGATAGTAAGGTGATGGCTTAAGTAAATTTAGGATGACTTGTAGAGGTCACAAAAGGGCAAGAGGAAAGTGGTAAGACAGGCGAGAATAGAAAACGATATGTAGAAAATCTTGTCACAATGTGGAAACAGAAAATTGTTCTGGGTTTCTGAATAGCAGGAACGGTGAGTCTTGTCTCTAGGGGGCCTTTATGTCATGCTAAGAAGCTTAAAGTTAGTCACTAGCATGAGCAAGTAGCTGGAAAGAATTTTATTAAAACACTCTGACACTAAGTGCAGAGATTAAAAGAAGAGAGAGATCTAGGCAGTTGAGTAATAATTTAGTCGAAGAATGAAAGTCTTAATTAAATGCACCTGATAAAGGAAAGCAGGAACACAGGGGATGCACAGTAGTGTTTATAAGCACATTTGCAAATGCGTGTGCCTGCTAGAGACCCGCCAGATAAAACTGAAAGTAAGATGTCATCCTTACTCAACTAAAACTCACGTTCACCTGAAAATAATAAACAAAGCATAAGGTAACTATGTTTTTCACAAAATCATATGCTGTCATTTCTATATTGGCTGCAGAAGTAAGTTCATGAATGCATTAGATTATTTTGGTATTGATCTAGCTTCATCAGTCTTTCTAAAGAGCATCGACATTTTTATCTCTTAGTTTTTAAATGCAATGTACAGCAAAATCTTGCATTACCTTCTGTAGCGCCTCAGCTAGATACAAATCACCTGGCTATGAAACATGTATAATAAAACAATGGGGCTGAGGAGCCTTGAGCAAAATAGCAGATGTTGGAGTCACTCTGGGGCCACATCCAGGTACTGAGGTGATGCCACAGAGTGAGCGTGCAGGGTCCAAACAGCAGAGGTTGAGGTAGGTGTCAGTAGTTGTTGTGGCTGACCAGTGACGGGCAGACAGGTGACGGGCAGCTGGCTGCGGGAGACTGCAATGAGAGGTGACACGCTTTCTGGACCAACAGGTGCAAAGTGTGGGATTTGGTGATTCTGGGACAGCACTTGCTCACAGCAAATGGATGGTGAATGGCTACATGTGCCAGGAGAGGTGAGGAAAGGGGGCTGGTGGAGGGATTGGAAGATCACAGTGCCTGCAGTTTTGAGTAAATGAGACTTTTTGCAATAGAAACCGGTTATGTTGGAGAAATTAGTTCATTCTTATACCGAAAAAAAAAACAAAAAACAAAAACAAAAGTAAACAACATTCTGTCTGTTGTTTTTATCTTTAAAATTGTTTCCAGAGATTATATTGTGACTACTGTTTGCTTTGCAAGTCAGGAAATAAACTTTGTCCAAAACCAATAAGATTCTTACATGCCCAAGAATTGTTAAACACTGGAATAGGTCCTTGGAAAAGAATGAGCTATCTCTTTGAAGGGACCATTTTAATATTCTCTGGGCCTTTTGCAAAAGTTAAGTGGGGATGTGGGCATTCCAAATTGAAAGCAATGGAATGGACTCAATATGCTCTTTGATTTGCTCTTTAACTTATTTAATGCAAAGTTTCATAATGCTGAACCAGCCTTAAATTTCATGGAAATAAATAATCCCTTTTAATTAGTCTTTTCAGTTGTTGGACTTTGGCTTTGGTTCAGGTTGTTAAAAATGTCAAGATTTTGGCCCAGTGGACACACACTGTTGTGCTGCCAGTGACTTTTCCATTCGACTGGTTGCTTTTGTTCTGGCTGATTGTCTGCAGAGAAGGCAGCCAGTGAGTATACGGTGCCTTTTCCTCAAACTGGTGCTAGATTTGACACTGTGGGTTTTGTCAGATGTCAATTTGCTTGTAGTTTTATAATACTAAAAGTTCCATTTAAATAGAACAAAGATGTGACTCAGAAAAAGTTTTTGAGCATTATACCCAGGAGTACAGAAATCAAGCCAGTTTCATAAACTTGGAGGTCATGTAAGGCCAGGGTTTTACTTGGTCTGTTTTCTGTTGCTATAACTGAATGGCACAAATTGGATAATTTATAAGGAACAGAGATTTATTTAGCTGACAGTTACGGAGGCCATACTATTGAAGGTCATGGTGCTGGCATCTTGTGAGGGCCTGTGTTCTGCAGGATAACACGGCGACAGGGGGCATCACATGGTGAGACAGAGGATGCATGCTGCTCTGGGTTCCTTTCTCTTTTTATAAAGCTACTAACACCATCATTGGGGGGCACACCCACACAACCACATCTAATTCTAACTATCTCTCAAACGCCCCACCTCCACATACCACTGGCTAACACATGAGCTTTTAGGAGACATATACAAATCATAGCAGCCAGGATGTTGGTTCTGTGAATCTGGAGGTAAACGTTAAAGCTATTGAACTGTTAGTATGCAATAGCCATCATCACTGTGGTGTTGTTGGGTCTCCTCGGTTCCGGACCTCCCCACGATCCAGCCGGTCCATACAGAGGAGAGATGCAGTCTGCAGCACCATGATGAACCAAGAAAACCCTCCACCGTATCCTGGTCCTGGTCCAGCAGCCTCATACCCACCTTATCCACTGCATCAATGGGTCGAGGACCTATGGCGGGCCCTACCTACCTCCTCGGGGGTATCTCTACCAAGGGTACCCCAAGTACAGATGGCAGGGTGGACCTCAGGAACCTCCTAAAACCACAGAGTATGTGGTGGAAGACCAAAGAAAAGATGACGTGCGACCATCCATCTGCCTCACAGCCTGCTGGACTGCTCTCTGTTGCTGCTGTCTCTGGGACATGCTCACCTGACCAGGCCAGCCCTTCTGCTGCCCAC
Source organism: Perodicticus potto (assembly GCA_963574655.1). NCBI lineage: Eukaryota > Metazoa > Chordata > Mammalia > Primates > Lorisidae > Perodicticus > Perodicticus potto. The sequence goes on from CAUYRH010140128.1 coordinate 4,868, forward strand.
CATTCCGCTGCCACCTCCAGTAAGTGTGCCCCCATGCCTTCTGATTGCTGTAATAATGACGAGCTCTGCACAGAAACCTCTTCCTTCAACACTATGGGATTCTAGATTAGTGGGGGTTGCTGGTGTTTAATTCGGTGACTTGATCTTGATCTTTTTGATGTTTGAAGTGCATTTCTTATCAATCTTCAACAAATGTGCTAAATGATTCTTTTTATTGGCCAAAGGCTTCGTTATGAAATATATATTTATGATTTTAAATTATACATTCAAGGTAGTGGCAAAATGTAACACGCCATGGAATAATGTTTCTCTGCTGACCCCCTATGTTTCAATAAATTTGTCCAAATCTCAAAAAAATAATAAAAAAAAAATAACCATCTTGCAAATGCCTACTTAGAGAATTTTTATGAAGTCTAAAATTGGAGAAAAGGCCTGAAATCAACAAACAGTTGAAAACTAGCTCAAACAATAATTGAAAATTTCATTCCTCTTTAATAGCTTCAAAGAATGTTATTTCATAAATTTGACCAATGAGATCTCACAAAGAGCGACATGCATTTCTGCTGGCAATAATCTACATATTTAATATATTCAAACTAGTCCTGAACAAAGATGAGGACCCCAGATATCACTTTCATAAGAGTAATTTTATTTTATATCATTTGTATTCTGAAGAATATGCTGCAGAGAATTTTTAGGCCTAAAAGCAATTATTCTGTTGTTACTTGTTCAGTATTTTGTATTTTAATTCAAATATAGAGAATATCTCACCAGTTAAATTAATTTAGATAATTTAGCTGTCAAATTATAAATGATATGGAAGGAAATATATTCAAAAAGTTGGCCCTGAATAAATATTCTATGTCATTGTTTGGGAAGTGTATTTTTCTGACTCTGAAATAGTAAATTTGAAATTATAAATACTGTAATTGTGACTAAGGATGGATTTACATGTCCAGAATGCTTAATATGATTTATCTAATTAAAAATAATTTTGGAAGTATTAAGAAGTCCCAAACAGCAAGTATGGGAGCAGTTCTTAAGTTACTGATAAGTTTGACTAAATCATAGATTAAAAATAGTCCTGACTTCCAAGTACAATCATTAGCTCTTTATTTGTTCATGCTAACATCAACACTCGCCATAGGCTATTTGTTCACTGGCCAATAAATATATCATGATACTTGCTTAAAATTTTCAAAAACCAGTGAAAAATAGAATATAGAAAACAAAAATCACATGAACTAGCCTAGGCCAGGATAGAAGACAAGGAGCAGGACACACACACCACTCTCAAGGAGAAGATCAAAAATTTTGAGTAGATGACCATCTACTGATGATCCCTCTTTGAGATCATCATCACTGCAGTGACTGGAGATACTTAAAGTAAGGGAGAAGTTGATCCACTTGCCAAGAAATTATTTCACAACATTGAGAAGGAGGGAATCCTCCCTAACACATTCTAGGAAGTCAGTAACATCTTGATACCAAAGCCAAGAAAGAATACAGAAACAACAAAACAGTAGACAAATATTTCTTATAAATATTGGTGCAAAAATCCTCAGAATGATACCAGCAGAATGAATTCAGTGGCTCATCAAAATGATAATCCACCATGATCAACTGATTTTCATTCTAGGGATGCAAGGATGGCTCAACATACACAAATCAATAAATGTGGCTCACCACACATATAAACAGAAGCAAAAACGAAGACCATGTATGATCATTTCAATAGATGCAGAAGGAGCATTGAATAAAACCAAACACCCTTTCATGTTGAAAACCTCAACAAGCTAGGCTTAGAGGAAACATATCTTCAAATTATAAAAACCATATATGTCAAACTCATAACCAACATCGTACTGAATGGAGAAAAGTCGAAAGCAAAACAGGGATGCCTACAGTCACCACTCAATTCAACATAGTATAGGGTGTCCTAGTCAGAGTACTCAGGCAAGAGAAAGAAGTAAAGGGTATCCTAATTGGAAACGAGGGAGGGAGGTCAAACCATCCCTGCTTACAAATGACCCAATCCTGTATTGAGATAATCCTTATAAACCCCCTAAAAGATTCCTAGAATTGATAAATACATTCAGCAAAATTTCAGGCTACAAAATCAATGCACCCAAATGAGTCACATTTCTATATGCTAAATAACAGTCAATCTGAGGGTCAAATCAAGGACTCAATACCATTTACAATTGCTACAAGGAAAATAAAATACTTAGGAATCCATTTTAACCAAGAAGATGAAAGATCTTTGCAAGAAAAGCTACAAAACACTAATGAAAGAAATGATAGATGATATAATCAAATGGAAAAACATTCCATTTTCATAGATTGGTAGAATCAACATCATTAAAATGTCTATTCTGCTCAACGTGATTTACAGATTCAAGGCAATTCCCATCAAAATACCAATGTCTTACTTCACAGATAAGAAAAAGCAATCCTATGCTTCATTTGGAACCAAAAAAGAGCCTGAATAACCAAAGTCATATTTACCAAAAAGAACAAGTCTGGAGACATTACATTACCACACTAAAATTTATATTGCAAGGTCATAGTAATCAAAAGAGCATAGTACTGGTATCAAAGTAGAGGCAAAGACCAATTAAACAGAATAGAGAAGTTGAAAATGAAACCATATGGCTTTGACCAACTGATCTTTGACAAAGCAGGTAACAAAAAAGAACGTCCTGTTCAATAAACGGTATTGTGAAAACTGGATAACCAAAGTAGAAGATTGAAACATGACCCGTATCTCTTGCCATACACAAAAATCAATTCGTGATAGATTAAAGACTTACATATAAGGCATGGAAACATGAACATTCCAGATGGAAACATATGAAAAACCTTTCTAGACATCAGCCTATGGAAAAAATTGTGACTAAGACCTCAACAGCAATTATAGTAACAATAAAAATAAGTAAATGAGATTTAATTAAATAAAAAATAAATAAATGAGAATTAAATAAAAAGCTTCTGCATGGCAAACATTTAACACAATCAAAGGCAGCATCCACAGAGACTGTATTAGTATTACCCATCAAATGTTTTACTATTCCCATTAAAATACAAAGAAAAAGGTATCTTCTAATACTTTTAGGAAAGAAAAGGTGTGCCTTAAAAACCTGACCTCTTATGCTCTCAGAAACCCCATGTTGGGACTCCAAGGCAGTTGCCGGCCGGCTCTTCAAAAAAAATGACTGCTCTTTAAATTCAACTTATCTGGTGGTGTGGTCTTTGAGAGACTTCTGGGCATAACACTTTCACAACAAGATAAAAGTATTCACTTTACCTAATTACTGCAAAATTTGTAAGACTACTTGTAGGTAATCTAATTTTATGACAATACAGTTATATTTATTTATTTATTTATTTATTTATTTATTGCAATTTTTGGCCGTGGATGGGTTTGAACCTGCCACTTCTGGCATATGGGGCCAGCACCTTACTCCATTGAGCCACTGGCACCACCCAACAATACAGCTGTTTAAGTAAGTTCTAAAAGAATCGGTTCTCTTTGTAACAGGAGGATACAATTGGAAACATAGCTGTATTTCCAAGGCTTAGACAGGTTTGTCATATTTAAATTTTTGATAGGTACTGCATTCTGTGTTCTACCATGAGTTTTCTTTCTAGTCTTGAAAATGTTTTAAAAGTCCAGTACGAGATTCCTATGTGGTCAATTACTATGCCTACTGCACTTATGTAAATCAGTAAGCAAAGTCTAATAAAACTAAATTTATTTTGTCTACAAATCCACCTTGCTCTGATTATCCTTTGTGGAAATCAGAATTAATGTTGAGAAAAAAATATATTTCTAAAGAACAGCTGTAACAGACATGTTATTAGAGTGTAGCCTTGTGCATTATTTTGAGATTTTTTTTTTTTTTTAAGACAGAATCTCACTTTATCACCCTTGGTAGAGTGCCATGGCTGCACAACTCACAGCAACTTCCAGCTCCTGGGCTTAGGCGATTCTCTTGCCTCAGCATTCTGAGTAGCTGGGACTACAGACACCCGCCACAACGTCTGGCTAAATTTTTTTTTTTTTCAGTTAGTCTGGGGCCCGGTTTGAACCTGCTATCCTGGGTATGTGGGGCAGGCGCCCTACCCACTGAGTCTCAGGCGCTGCCCTATTTTGAGTTTTTATCATCGACCTGTAGACTGGACTAGATACTGAATTCTCCTAGTTTCCTCCAGTATCTGGCTGCTACTCTTGAACTAAGGAAAGGCACTGCTCTGTTTCTGAGGCCCTATACACTGAAAATAAATGAATTTTAAGAATCTCTTTTGTGCCTGGCGTATGGTTCACCAGATCACCAATACCATAACCAGAGACATCCGGACTGCAAACTGGGAGGAGAAGTTGATGACTCCCTGCTGTGTATGGAACAAGACTGTTGCTATTCTTCACGCTTCCCTTTTTCACTTGACAGGATAATGGTGAAATACATGATAAAACTGGTAATTCAAAAGGATTAAATAAGAAGTCAGACTTTATGACCACAGTACGTCCCAGCCGGGTCCCCATGGATGTTGAATTTGTTTACCTGGTTGCCTTTGGGTTTGGACTCTGGATTCAGAACCGTGGTACAAAGTGGACTGTCCATGTTCCTGTTGGTTTTGCTTTGTGTTATATATATATATATATATATTTTTTAAATATATTTTTAATTTAATCATATCTGTGTACATTAATGCAATCATGGGGTACAATGTGCTGGTTTCATATACAGTTTGAAATGTTTTGATCAAACTGGTTAACACAGCCTTCATGGCATTTTCTTAGTTACTGTGTTAAGATGTTTATAATCTACACATATTCTATAAGATCATACTTCTTACCTGTCCAGCCTTTGCATAAACAATGCTCCCAATAGAATAATGCTTGCGTAGAGCTTTGGGATGATAACCAGCACCTACAAGACAAACGAAGTTGAACTTGATGATGGACTCCAGGCAGCCTTAGACCGACAGCCACTCCCTCCACCCCTCTCAGTGCTCCCATAAGCCTACAAGTGTTTTAACCTTGACTCCTGGTCTCCAGTCATGGCCCATTCCAGCACCAGTGGACCATTAAAACTTAGCTACAGGATGACTTATCAGTGATGCTTTTGGAGGAAAAAGATTTTTATTGGGGGGTAAAATCTGTCAGAATTACCATGGAGTTACTCTTTTCAAACCCTAACAAAATAAATAAGTAAACGAATCGGGAGGTTAAGAAGGGAGGACCTCACACACGCGCGCCTAAGATAAGAATTATTAAAAGTTTTCAGAAGGACTCTATGCGCGTGTGCCTGTGATCAGAATTTTTGCAGAGGACTTTCCCTCTGCAGTTTGCTACATGAACTATGAGGACAGTTAGTCAGATGGAGACGAAACTTACCTGACTGTTTCCACCAAAGAACTGATGTCAAGTCCTGTGATAAGCCCCTGTAGCCAATGTTCTTTCTCACTCACCACAATATATGTGCACTCTTTCTTTTGCATTTAAAACCTTCCCTTGTAGCTCCTGGCCTAGTGGTGGGTGCCTGTTAGTCTCAACTACTTGGAAGCTGAGACAGAAGAACCACTTGAGCATAGGAGTTTGAGTCCAGCTTAGGCACCGTGGTGAGACTTCATCCTGAAAAATATAAATAATAAAAAGAATGCAAAGAACTTCTCTTGCTGCAACCTCTGTGGATATGACCATGGTCCCAATAGGTTGAGTATCCCACATTTCCAGATCCCAACCTCCTGTGATTCCCACATAAATTCATTATCTTTGGATTATCTCCTTCTGTTTGTTAGGTTAACACCAGTAAGACATCTAGAGAAAAAATAACGTAATCATACACAAACTCAAAATTTCATGGTCATATATATACACACATATATATTTATTATATATATAATATATATATTTATGTAAATAATATATATATATATTCTTCTTCAACTAATAGCAATTTTTATATTCTTGATTTTCAGGGAAAAACACCAGTTCAAGCAATGCATCAATTATAAAACAAAGTTAAACTTTATTTGCTGACAAGTTGCTGAGAAGCATCCTTCAAATTTTACTGTTAGCCACTTCTTGTACAATTTAGATATAAATTGTTCTTAAATATAAACATATTTTTTAAGGCAGAGGAATTTTTCTGCAAATTAATTCCTATCTTTCTCATTGGTGCATTATGAACCTGTTTTGCTTTGCACAGCCTGGAGAGTTGAAGGAGCTGTTATCGTGTAGATTTACTTTCAGGGAGAACTTGTAAGTAGCAATGTACGAGCCATTTCATCACATCACATGTTAATAGGCGGGTTGATCTCCGTCTTCAGAACTCCCACACCACATTATTTCTGATCATATTTCAGGAATAATCACTGTGAAGCTTTTCATAAGCTGGCATCCTCTCTACCTCATTCTTCACACCTGTTCTTAGCAGAACAATGGTCCCTTAAAGGTGTTCATGCCCTAATCCCCCTGAAGCTGGTAATACATTAGGTAATAGGGCAAAAAGGAATGAGCATATAGACAGAATTAACTTTCTAACTCCAGCCCTAAGTGAGGGATATTATCTTACTTTTCTCAGGGGGCCTAAGAAAATCATGAAAGACCTTAAAAGTCAAAGAGGAAGGCGAAGAGGAGACTCAGAGGTAGTGGTTGCAACACTGTTGGCTTTGAAGATAAAAGAGGAGGTCCTGAGCCAAGGCTGCTTCCAGAACACGGGAGAGGGAAGGGAGCGGAAGCTGTCCTGGAGCTTCTGGGAGGGATGCGTGATTTTAGCCTAACAGGACCCATTTTGTACTCAGGTGCTATACAACTGACAGACAATACATTTTTTTGTTTTAAACTATTACATTTTGGTAATTTGTTTTGGCAGCCACAGAAAAATAATGCAGTGCTTTAAACATATCTTGGTTTGCACACACTTAACATGGCACTCCTTGATACTATGGTGCCTTCTTTGGTTTTTACCTGTTTTTTACAAGGATCATGAATTCTAAGCCAGGAAGTATGTATTATTCATATGTTAACAATGGCATATTTTGTCCCCATTTTTTAATGGTACAAATGAATAACGTTCTCTATGTTACATAAAACAATTATCCTGAACTTTAAGACTTTAAGACATTTAAGTCTTGGAGAAAACTTTTAGCCTCTATGATTTTCAGTTTCCTAATTTATATACATAAAAATTGTACTCTTGGTGGTTATGAATTTGAATGTTACGGTACAATTAAATATTAAACTGAAAGCGTTATGTAGACGGAACATTTTTGATTATTCAACTTTATATAGCAGTTAGCAATATGTTTGTCCGAATCATTTGCCCAATATTCACTTATTCAAAATCACTTGCCCAGTATATTTCACATAAATATTTATTTCTTTTCTGTTCAAAAACAGCTACCTTGAAATTAGTTTACTAAAATATACTAAGGGAGGCATTGGAGAAAGAAGATGTAATGAATTAAGGAGAGAACAAAAGTTTCATTGTTATTCTAAACGTTGCTTTTTAAATTCTCCTTTCTGAGATTACTCTGCTATCTCTTTCTCATCCTTACCTCCCCTAATACTATTCATAGCACCTTTTAAAAGATGGATAAATACTGGATGGTAACAATGGAATTAGATGATCTATCTACCTCCTACAAAAAAGAAAACACGTCTGTGTTTGAATTATCCACAATTACGACCACCACTGATGAGCTCTGTGGTCTAATGGCCCATTTCTATATCATACTTTTAGCTATTCATCCTTTACCCAAATTTGTGGCAACAGCAGGCAAAATTCCAATACAACTCTGGACAATATGCAATATGGGCACCTCGGAGTCTATTTCTGAATTCCCCCGCCCTCTTTTCTTTAAACTACAAAACTCCGTTTTCCATCAAGGCCTTCAGGACCCTCATAACTTCCTGCTGTGTTAAAATTTGAACCAAAGGAAAAAATACAATATCACTCCCTTAAAGTACTAGGATTACTTGCAGTTTAAGATTTTCAATTAACTCTGGGATGAAAGGATTTGGTCATGTTGGAAAGAATTTCAGCCATCATTGAGCAAGTCAAGAAGGCATATTTTAGAATCAAGGATCTGTCTAAAATCTCACCTAAGCAGCAACATATGTGTGCCCTTCTCAGTCTGACTCTGCCGCTCCCATTACGTGGCACATCATTTTCAGGCCTTGAAACGGCCTTGACTCTGAAAAAATAAGCAAAGTTTCAAAGTATACCTTTGCAAAAATGAAGTTTCTAATGCAGTTCCTGCTTAGAGCAATTCAATACCAGTGTTATTGTAAGATTTAAGCGGTTCATTTTAAGAGCATGTTGAGATTTTCTCAAAAACCAGCAAGTAAATAAAAAATGTATTTTGGGGTGGTGTCTGTAGCTCAAAGGAGTAGGGTGCCAGCCCCATATGCCGGAGGTAGTGGGTTCAAACTCAGCCCTGCCCAAAAACTGCAAAAAAAAAAAAAAAAATGTTTGTTTCACTTGCCTTGTTTTGTCACATTAGAAACTAAGAAAAAATACTTTTTGATATTGGAGGAGAAGTATATCCTAAATGTTTTATGACAGAATAATTCAAATATATAAAATTAATTCATGAGAGCAAGGAGTTTTACAATATAAGTCATAAAAACCATACTTGATGAACAGTACTTGTTCAGAATTAATGATCGCATTTTTGCAAAGTTGTGTCTGTCATGTAGATTGAGGTGATTTCACTTTAGATTTGCCAGTTCACTTGACCTCATGATTCTCTTCTCTAATGTTTTGTCATTTTTCAAATTTTCAATTTCTATACTGCTGTTTGGCAGCAGTGATTCATTCCCTAGGAAAGTGCTGGAATATGTGATATAGCATAAAAAAAATCCTCACATTACTTGATATTTTCCTTTGTAATGTTCTATTGCCTAAAAACCTTCATACCTTATTCTTTTGGGTCATTTCTAAGTTTAACTGTCAAATTTACTATTAATTTTATTTCCAATATGTTAAAAAAAATCTACGGACTCTTTGTACTAAACTTGCGAAAATTGATCTTAAAAGCCAAAATGGTTATTTGTATTGTTGAGATTAGAAAGAGTTGTCTCTAAGTTAGTTGTATCCAAACATCCCACTAATTTTAGTTGGTTAGTGTGAATTATAATGAATGAATAAACCATCATCATTTTAGGAAACATAGAAAAGTAGGAAATTTATGGGGTTTGATTTTTTAGCTACAACATTTCTTAGTAATTTTTTACAAGAGTCAATTTTTGCTTGAGTAGTTCCCTCTGTAAGTTCTACCAACCCGTGAGTATATCTTTCTCTCAATTTCTTACTTTCAGCGTATTCAAGTGCTCAACAAACACATAACCAGAAGAAGTAACTCCAGAAGATATACCTTAAACACACATTTTTATCAAAGGAGAATTTTAGAAGGAAGCTGCATCAGTCTTTGGTTTCAAGTGAAACCCAGAAATACAGATTCTATACTCCAAAGGAGAACTCAGAACCACTTGTAAGACTTTGAAAGACTTATTGTTTGCCTGCCAAAGAGGGTTCAGAAACCAGAGCCAGCAGGAGATCACCACGTGGGGAAAAGAGAAAAGGTAAGAACCTCAGCCCCTTTACATGACTGCGTCTCAACTGAACAGAGCTGGAGTCTGGTTAACTTTGAATACAGAAATCAGAAATACTATTCTCCTGACAGTGCTTTTGTGACTAGAAATAACTGAAGTCCTTTATCTCTGAAATGGCCTGAGGAATCATCGCACCTGTTTTATCTGTTGTCCAGCACATTGGAAAAGAACTGGCCCTTCAAAACTAGTTGCCATGGATCACAGGTTGGGAGATAAAATACAATGGTTTTCAAATTGTATTCTATGAGATCCTCTGTTTAAACTCAACAGAGCACATTCAGAGGTAAAAATGAAAAGACTAGTAAATTATCCAAAAGAAAAAGAAAAGAATAAGTAAGTGAAACAAACAAAAATGCATATCTACCACTTCTCCTGAATCTGGGGCATCAATAGCTGTATAGCTAGACTATTCCGGCTCTAAAGTCACCTCTCAATTATACATTTCTAAAATTATTACCTTACATTTCTTTCTACTGAAAATTTCTTGAGGCTAGGGGCTGTTCATTTTACTTATGAAATTATTTGCATTGTACAGTGAAAAATTATGTATTTAGAAGACACTTGTGAAGATTAGACTTTGTGTAGTTGATGGCTTTTCATATATATATATATATATATATATATATATATATATATATCCAGATGCCCACCTTCAATTGGATATTTATAAATTTGTTATGTCATTGTCACTTATGCTTTTAAGGTTTCTTTATTATTAGACATATAAACTATTTAAAATTATACATACAACTTAAGTGACATTCCATGCTGCAAGAAATAGCATTAGCAAAATTACTACATTAAAAATCACTTGAACTTTATCTGATTATATTACTTAAATTTACATTTATTTTATATGACAATGCATTTATAAAATGCATTCCCATAGATGTATTAATATTTAGCTAAATTAAAAATGTCACCTGAATGCAAAAAAACAAAATGTATGTCAAATAAATAAAAATGTTGCTACCTGTGGCTGTCTGTAGAGAGACAATTCTGGGAAGTCAGTCAACGCTATAAATATTTTCCACTGTCATTAAAAATTTCCATCCATTTCCTATCTGGGATATTTCACTATTTATTTATTTTTTAATTGACAAATAAGGCTTGCACACATTTATTGTATATAATATGATATTTTGAACTATGTGCACACTGTGGAATGGCTATTTTAAGCTAAAAAATATACGCATTGTCTCATGTATGTATTTTTTATGTGGTGAGAACAAATATCTAGGTACTTTATTTTTTCTCCTTCTTTCCTTCAGGTATTTTATTTTCTTTCTTTCTCTTTCTTTCTTTCTTTCTTTCTTTCTTTCTTTCTTTCTTTCTTTCTTTCTTTCTTTCTTTCTTTCTTTCTTTCTTTTCTTTCTTCTTTCTTGAGACGGAGTCTCACTATGTCACCCTCAGTAGAGTGCGGTGGTGTCACAGCTCACAGCAAGCTCAAACTCTTGGCCTTAAGCAATTCTCTTGCCTCAGCCTCCCAAGTAACTGGGAATACAGGTGCCCGCCACAATGCCCGGCTATTTTTTTTCCTTGTAGTTGTCATTGTTGTTTTCCGGGGGCCCAGGCTGGATAAGAACCCGCCGGCCTCGGTATATGTGGCTGGCACCCAAACCACTGTGCTGTGGGCACCGAGCCTCCCTCAGGCATTTTCAAGAATACAATACACTGTTATTAACTATAGTCATCATATTCTACAATAAATCTACTGCATTTATTGCTGCTAGCCAATAAAATTTTACAGCCTTTTACCTACGTCTCCCTCCCCATTCCGTTGTCTACTGGCATGAGCTCAGCTCTCTCAGCTTCCACAAATAAGTGAGATCATTTACTATTTGCCTTTCTGGCTTATTTCACTTAACACAAGATCCCCCGGGTTCATTCATAGTGACTTAAATGACAGGATTTTCTTCTTTTTAAAGGCTCAAATTGTATTTTGTCACATATGTATATATATATACACATCATATTTTATCGATCCATTTATTGATGAACACGTAGGTTGATTTCATATCTTAGCTATTGCAAATCATTCTGGAATGAATACAGGGGTGCAGGTTTCTCTTCAAGATACTGATTTCATTTTCTTTAGCTATATACCCAGTTGGAATTGCTGGAATTTATTTTTAATTTCTTGAGGAACTTCTGTGCAATTTTCCATAGTGGCTGTACTAATTCTTTCCTACCAAGTGGGTGTGAGGGTTTACTTTTATCAACACCCTCAGCTGTACTTATTATTTTTCATTTTTGTGATAAAAGTCATTCTGACAGCATGATGGGCGTATCTCATTGTGGTTTTAATTCACTTTTGTTTCTGATAATTACTTATTTTTACATTTTTACAGCACTTTTACAAAAAAACTTATTGGCCATTTGTACATCTTCTCTGGAAAAATCTAATCAGGTTCTTTGTCTTTTGTTTAATTGGGTTATTTGAATTCTTGCTATCGAGTTGTGTTCTTACATATTTTGGGTATTAACCTCTTATCAAATCCATGGTTTGCAAATATTTTCTTCTATTCTATAGGTTGTCTCCACATGCTGTTGATTGTTGGTGTGTGCAGAAGATTTTTAGGTTAATTTAATCATATTCATTTATTTTTGATTTTGTTGTCTTTGCTTTCATTATTATAGCCAAGAAATTATTGCCAAGAACAACACAGTGAAACTTTCCCCTTCTGTTCTCTTCTTAGTAGTTTGACATTTCAGGTGTCACATTTGCCATTAATCTACTTTGAGTTGGTTTTTGTGTATGGATAAGATGGATGTAATTTTATTTTTTTGTATGTGATATTCAGTTGTCCTGATGCCACTTACTAGAGATAGTTGCTGTCAATTCTCTTATGTGTTTCTGTCATCTTTATAAAAAAAATCAGTTGACTATAAATGCATGCATTTGTTTCGTTTCCATCGGCTTACATATTCCTTTTTGAATGCCGATATCAAGCTGTCTTGACTGCTATCACTCTGCAGTGTAGCTTTATGTCACGTAGTATGACACCTCTAGCTTTGTTCTTTGTTGCCAAAGATCACTGGGTCAATTCAGGATCTTCTGTGGTTCCATCCCATGTTAGGATAGATTTTTCTATTTCTGTGAAAAATGTCATTGGCATCTTCATAGGAATTACATCATTTCTGAAGAATGTTTTAGGCTCTATGAAGTTTTAACATTATTAATTCTTTTATCCATTTTCCATTCATTTGTGTCTTTAATTTTTTCATCAATATTTTATAGTTTTCAGTGTAAAGGCCTTTCATTTCCTTGGTTAATTTAATCCTATGTATTTTTATTCTGCAGTTATAGTAAACGGATTTTGTTTTCTTAATTTCTTTTTTGTATAGTTGTTTGTTAGTGTACAGAAATGCTACTACTTTTGTGCGTTGATTTTGTATCCAGCAACTTTACTGAATTTGTTTAATATACTAACAGTTTTAGGGTGGAGTCTTCATGGTTTTATTTATATACGATCATATTGTCTGAAAACAGGAACAATTTAATTTTTCTTTTCCAATTTGGATGCAATTTTTTTTTTTAATTCTTCTTGCCTACTTTCTCGGGCTAAGACTTTCTGGTATGTTGGAAGTGGTGAAAGTGGGGATTCTTTCTTCTTTTTTTTTTTTTTTATTAAATCATAGCTGGGTACATTAATGATGGGTGGGAAAAAGTGAGGAAAGTTGAGCTTCTTGATTTGTTCCTGATCTTAGAGGACAAAGCTTTCACATTTTCCCTATTTAGCAGAGTATGATGTTACTATCATCAACATTATCAGAGTATTATGTGGGTTTGTCGTATATAGTCTTTATTATATTAAGGTAAATTATTTATGTCCCTAATTTGTTAGGAATTTTTATCATGAAAAGATTTTCAATTTTGTCAAATGCCTTTTTTTTGTATCTCTTAGACCATATGGTTTTGCCTTTCATTCTATTAATGTAGCTTATCACATTTAAAATTTTGTATTTGATGAACCATCCTTGCATCCCTCAGATAAATACCAGTTGAAAATGGTGAATGATCGATCTTTTTGATGTGCTGTTGAATTCTGCTTGTTAATATTTTATTGAAGATTTATGCATCTGGGTTCATCAAAGATATTGGCTCATAATTTTTTGTTTTGCTATGTCCTTTTCTGGCATTGGTATAAAGGTGATGGTGATTACATATTGGTTTCATATGATTTAATAAAAAAATTAAGAGAAAAATAAAAAAAATCTGCTACTGGTAAAAAAAAAAAAACAGTGATGATGGCCTTGTAAAAATAAAATAATTTTGGAGGCATTTCCTCTTCTTCAATTATTTGAAAGAATTGGGAAATAATTGGTATTAGCTTCTCCATAAATATTTGGTAGAATTTAGCAGTGAGGCCATTGGGTCTGGGCTTTTCTGTGATGAAAGACATTTTATTACTGATTTTATGTACTTACTTATTATTGATATATTTGGATTTTCCATTTCTTCATGATTCAACCTAGGTAGGTTGTATGTTTCTAGGAATTTCTCCATTTATTCCAGGTTATGCTATGTGTGAGTAATTATTCATAATAGTCTTTTTTGATCCTTGGTCTTTCTTTGATGTAAGTTGCAACACCTCTTTTACTTTTGGTTTTATTTGAGTCTTCTCTCTAATTAATAGAGCTGAAAATATGCCAATTTTGTTTATCTTTTTGAAAAACCAACTTGTATTTCTTGATCCTTTCTGTTGCTTCTTCAGTCTCTATTTCATTTATTCTAATCTGATCTTTTATGAGCTTCCTTCTATTACCTTTAGGTTTAATTTATTCTGCTTTTCTTTTTGTTCTTTGCATGTGTAACAGTAAGATGCTTATTTGAGGTCCTTCTGATTGATATAGGTGCTGCTTTTGTTGCATTCCACAAATTTTGGTATGTTTTGTCCATTTTTGTTTGTATCAAGATATTTGTAAATTTCGCATTTTCCTTATTGGTTGTTCAGGAGCATGTTGCTGTATTTCCAACTATTGGTAAATTTTCTGAAATTTTACCTTATTGAATTCTAGTTTTATGCAATACATGTAGAAAAGTGAAGTTTCCTTGTCAGTGATTATATTACCTTTTTTTTTGACTCCCTGCCAAATTATGCTGATTTCAATTTATAAATATGTATTTTTCCAATAAATGGTGTTTTGGGTTTATATTACCTCACCCATAATGTGTACATTGTTGTCCACATGCAAAGACTGAAATTCAGTTGTTTTATAGGGGCTGGTCATCCAAGCACATTTTAATAGTCTATCTGGATGTTACCAATGGCCAAATGAACTATACAGCTGCCCAGTTTACCTGCCACATAGATACTAAATAAACACCATGCTTGAAAATGACTGTTCAAAATAAAAGTGACTTATATATCTATTACGTACCCATAATAATTAAAAATAAAATTTTATTTGAAAGAATAAAATAAAAGGTACTGATAGTACTGATCTCCAATTATTAAAAGGTAGCAAAGAAAAACTTACTGAACAGATGGATCAATATTTTATCTTTGTTTATAAATCTTTTTTTTATTGTTTTTGATTCATTGAGAGCACCACAAGTTAGGTTACACTGATTGCTTTTGTTAGGTAAATTCCCTCTTATAATTGTGTCCCACCCCTAAGAGGTGTGCTGTTATATTGTAAACATTTGGATTCTGTACAGCATCCTTTATATTCAGATGATGCTATTTTCTTAAATTTTGTCACTGCAGATTATCATGGGGAAATCCAATCATGCAGCTGTGCCTTGAAGAAGGGCCAGAGATGAAAAAACCCACAAACCAAGGACTTATCTGCTTTTGAAAATTTAAGTGATAGTTAGGAATTATATTGTCAGAGAATTACGGAGTGCAAAGACATTGACATTATATAGAGAGATCAAGTCTGTCAGTCAGCAGTGAAATAGGGAAGAAAAGACTGAGAAATAAATAAAAACTTCAAGAACATTTTGATAAACACCAACAACAGAAACTTAAGGTTGTATAGAGGTGAAGCTTCACCAGCCTTATGGAAATCTTTAAAGATACCACTGTCACGATAAATAAGACAAATTCAGGTGATGGAGCTCTACTTCGATTTTCCAAAATGAATTTGAGCATGTTCCACATCAGAGACTTTAATTGCTAAGGTCAAGTGCAACAGGATAGGCACGGACATGAAATAAGGAGAAATAGGGGCTCCTAACCTAAAGATAAGAAGTTCAAAAATGGCACAGTGAGTTCTTTACTCTCAGAGATGATTTGGAGAATTTCACTGGTAAATAGTAGCTTTAGATATTTGTTGTATTTTTATTTTTATAATCTTTTTGGAAAAGGCTGTCCAAGTATAAGAAGTTTAGAGAGGGCTTTAGCGATGATGTGTTTCAGTTTCAATGTGAGTTGAAAGCATTCATTCCAGGTATGTTCAAGTTGACAGCCTCCCATTAATGTTAAAGTCCAGAAAAAAATATTAAAAGAAAGAGATCATAATTTATTTTTATGTGTAATTTTACCCAACTCTTGGAAAATTTAAGCTAAATATCAGATTATATATGACGAACTGAAGCGGCATGTATTGCATGCGATTGTGGGGAACAATCTGCCAAATCTCACCGAGTGTAGCTGTTAGGAGTGGGGTAAATTTTCCTTTCCTCCAATATCATCAGGCCTGTAGTAATGATACACACAAATAAACTTGTTGAAAATGCATACACAAGTTACACACAGTATGTCCAAACAACATTTCTTTTTTATTTCCCACATGCTATTTTACATCTCTATATTCCTCAGAAGAATAAGCCATGAACAGTGCTAGAAACTCAAAGTTGAAAATGAAAAACAGATTATGTACTTTTAAAATCCAAGAGAAAAAAAAACTGTACATAAATTTAAAAAGCAAATACTTGCTCTTCTGATAGTAGAATAGAGAATGAAGGCTTTATTAAACTGTAGAATCTCTAAATTGACCACCCTTGGTATTGTAACAAACTGGTCAACATACAGAGGCAGTCAATGTAAGGCATAGGACTCCTGTACTGACAGGCACCTGTGGTGCATGCCTGGTTTATGAAAATTAGTTCAACATAAGGAGGTGGCCAATGTAGGGAAGTGGTCAATTATGGAGGTTCTACTATACTTAGTCAACCAAACATCATTATCTCCATACCTGGAGGGGAAAGGAGGGACTTCTGGGTTAGGAAGGGAGAACAGGAGAAAAACAATAGTGAACAGTACAGCCGCCATGTCTTTCCAATGGCTACTCGCCTTTGGTAGAGGCAGCGTTTTGAGATTAATACGAATCCACCAAGACACACCCAAGCCGTCCCCTCGTCTTCTCCTGCAGTGTTTCAGTTACTCACCTCCAATTTATGATGTGTGGCTCATCTCTTTGCTTTGGGGGAAATTATTGAGGATGAGAATCAGGATGTGCTTAATTTCAGGGTTACTTATTATGCTTTTGAAATGTAATTCTTTGGGAATTAAATACTGTATTAACGTCCTTTCAAAAATGATAGGGTTTGTTTGTTTGATTCTGTATTCTGTGCACTTAAAGAAAGAAAATCTTAAATGAAACAAGGTCGATCAGATTATGACTACTTATATATACACTTAGCAATCTGAAGGTAAGGGTATCTTTCCATGTAGGAAACAGATTCTGTAATTACAGTTGGGAAAGAGCATGGCATGGAATGGCTCAAGAATTGCATGGTTTAGATAGGAAAGAAAATATTATTGTATTGTAAAATGTTAGTACGACAAGGTAGTTTACAAGGCACCATATGAGTGACCAAATTTTTAATGTTTAAGTTATTACATTTAGTTTTTTAGTTCATTTGGTATTTATTTTGGTCTATTAGGAAGGTAAAACTAATTTGACCATTTTTTACAGAAGAATAAGCAATTTTATCTTGTACATTTTTGACTGATCTCTTTTTAGTTGGTTTCCATGCTTTATTTTACATATGTCACGCCGTGTTTAACTTGAGAAAATGAAATATACTGATAATTCTATGGAGGAACTCTTCATTGTGTGAGTCACTGGGCTCCTCCTCATCTCTCAGTTCCCCTGTGACCCATCACCACAAACATCCACTTCCACGCGTACAGTGTCGGCCTTTCCTGTAGATACACGTGTGTGTTCGTGTGTGTGTTGTGGGAGGTGTGTTCTCATGGGTGATTCTTTGTTTTTTTCTTTGCAATATCTTTGAAAATTCATGTTTTTAGAAATATCAAATCAGATAATTTAAGAAAACCCTCTGACACTCAGATTAACTTACTAAACAATCTCTTTCTTGAGTTCCGTAAACACCGTGGTTAGAGACATGCATATGTGGTGATTTTTCTAGATCCGGTTTCATTTTCCCAGCTCGGCCTTTGAAGGATCTCTACATAAGGCACAAAAACTAGCCAAGGGCAATGCAGCTTGTAGATGCTACTCTGAATGTGGCGCTATTGGAACGTATCTCCCTTGTCATTTGTATGGGGCTAGGGACATACTGAAGCAATCTCTTATCTGTCTTTTTCTTTTTCACTTAACCGAACAGATTTTTTTTTTATTTTTACCAAAAAATAGCAATAATGCATTTGAGGATTCTGTCCTTAGCTTATGTGAAGTACCTGGCGTTGTACTTCAAAGGTGCCCACTGACAACTTGATAGATTTATTGTCTCCGAGGACATTGCCCCTGCCTGTTAAATTTATAATGTCAAGTAGAGAATGACAAGTTCTTTACACATGAAGAGGATGGAAACTAAACCTTGTGAAGACTCATTGCATTTCTAAAGTTTGGTGCATCCAGTGACCTCAGGGTGCACAGGGAAATATTCCCATCAAGGTGAAGAGCCAGGTGCCATGGCCTGACATCATTCTACTCAGAAGGTGGGAGAAAGAGAAGCATATTTATTTTTAATTTTAAAGACTTATAAATCCCAATTGGGTGACCTTATCCAACTCATTTATCATTTAACCAGAAAAGCTGCTTACTCCAATAAAGGGAAATCTTTATAGGTTCAACAGCACTTGAAGTATCTGAAGCAGATGGAGTGCAATTTGAAGCCTATGACAAAATTAATGGGAGAATCTCAAAAAAGGTCTCTCAGTGATTTGGAGCAAAATCATGCTATCTTTAGGATATAAATAATTCTGATTTTTTAAAAAGAAAATTTGGCTTGCTATAGGATTCCAGTAGAGTCCAAATGCTTGACTGTAGATTTTGAAACCCAAGCTATACATTAAATTACAAGTCTTCCAACAAAATTATTTTCCCCCACCAAAAAAAATGTAATACATGCCCCCTAAAACATATTTTTATAAAATGAAAACAGTGTAACAACATTGAAGGTCCAATGTCATTAAAAACACATGTCTTTAAAATAGCATATAATGCATTCATGTGATTCTTTAGACATCCCATGTAATACAGTTATGGTTCTAAAAATCTGAGCCCATCAAATAAATACATTCTACAGTTTGAAAGAAAGATTCCTATGATGATCTTACATCAAATATGAAAATTTAACTATTGTTCATAAAGTTTACAAAGGGAGATTTTATTCCATTGGACATTTACAGGGGTGAAATCAGGAAAGATATCCCCGACATAAATTCAAGCAGAATATTGATTGTCTGTTCTTCTTAGAAGGTGAGTGAGTGTGTAATTGAAAATTAAACTAACTATTGGGAGGATCAAAAAGAGGGTTGGTAAGAATTAGAAAGAGTGGACCATCGTGGGGCTCAGCATACCGTAGATGCCTGCCTCCTAGGCCCGGGTCTCTTAGCTATTGATGAGTTAATGTCTAATCCAGTCCTGAGATAATTATAAATAATCAGTTGGTGATGAAAAATACTTTTGTGCTAAATGATTGGGGAAAGATATCTCCCCAATGAAAATGCATAGTCATTCCAGTCAGAACTTTTTGGTTGGCCTACAAATTTTATAGGTCAGGATATGGTTTCTTATCCTATAATTTCACACTTTTTGGAATATGCTTATAATAAATACATAGCAGCTAAGATAAAATGAGTATATCATTTCCTTTTCAAAATATTGTTACTTGTGTAGTAGAAGTACAATAAAGACTTAGATCTTACCATGTATGTTGCAAACATAGCTGTTACATCTGCCAAAGAGAGGGCTGTTATTTGCCCTGGGGAGAATTGTTAGACATTTCAACAATGATGGGGAAGCATTCTTAGGGTTTTTTTTTTTTTTTTTTGATGTTGTTGTTGTTTTTGTTCTATTTCTAGATTAGAGTTAAGAAACCAGAGAGAAAGGAGTTTTATGCTGACACAGGATGTTTGTGTTGACTTTTACCTTGTGTCCAACCCTTTGAGCTGAGCCTTGAATGAAAAGACAAGTTGAGGGTTGAGGAATAGAAAGGTGGTGGAAGTGGTGTGGTGTGTTCCACAGCAGATACATATAAAGATAAAGGGAGATAGGTCTCAGAGAAAGTGCTACTCATTCCTGGTGAAGCAGCAGCGAGTATGAATGTCAGCATGGTGTCTGCAGTGCACTATTCCAGGGAGAGGTCGATCTGATGGCTGTAGAATCAATAGACATGTTAGGGCCTAAAGAACGTCCCAATGGGTTGGTCCTCCCTACCTGAGGGCTCTGTGCAGGATGGGGCCTCTGGAGAGGCTGGTGCATTCACATCAAGGGGAAGTAGACTTTGCAATACGGTATTTAACAAAAAAGCAGAGGAGTGGGTTAGAAGTCGATTCTTGGAGCAATGATGCTTCCCAACAGACTTGAAGCAGATGTCAAGTTTCCCTACAGCTTCTATTAAAGATTTCCCCTTGTAAACTTGAATCCCTTGTAATATTATTCAAATTAAATGGAAAGAACCAAAAATTAGTAATTATGGTTTAGCCAGTTGAACCAGGTTTTATATTTTTGTTGGAAAACTGTACGAGGCAAAATTATTCAGCTATTTCTTTCTTTTTTTTTTTTTTAGCGATAGAGTCTCACTTTGTCACCCTCAGCAGAGTGCCCTGGCGTCACAACTCACATCAACCTCCAGCTCTTGGGCTTAGGCAATGCTCTTACCTCACCCTCATGCGTAGCTGGGACCACAGGCGCCCACCACAATACCCGGTTATTTTTTGTTGCAGTTTGGCTGGGGCCAGGTTCAAACCTGCCACCCTTGGTATATGGGGCTGGTCCCCTACTGATTGAGCCACAGGTGCCGCCCCAATTCAGGTATTTCTTTCTCTGAGCAATTGTTTTACTCTCTTTATTTATAGCGTAATCAATACAAAGATGCAATTTTTGTAAGTTACATTAAAAACTAAATGAATGGTGAAATCACTGTACTCAGGAGGGCCACGGCTAACAGAAGCAGGGAAAGTGAGGTTGACATTGGGGGAAATTAAAAAAAAAGCTAGATCTTTCTTGCAGTCATAGTCCACTGTTTGTTAAACCAGCCCTCAACAGGGTTTACCAGCTGGGAATTAGAAATCACACAGACACTCTCCCTTGTAATGCCGTGTCCTATGGTGTCAACTGGGGAAAAGACTGGGAAGCAGGGAACATGTGCTTTTGTGGTTATAACATTATGAATCTTACACCTGTTCCACGGTGGACCCTTTTGATATTACTTTTCCAGAGTAATTTTTTTACTGAAACGTGCTAATGTGGTCCCAGTGAATCTTAGCAATGTTATCATTCCACAATATTTTCCCTTGACAATGACATTATCAGAAATCCATCAGGAGGAAGTTAACAATTAATTCTAACTATTGTACGAATTTCAACATAATGTACCAAAAGGCAGAGGCTTAATATTAGTAACAAATGTAGTAGAACCTCCTCCATAGTTAACCATCTCCTTATGTTGGTCTAATTTTCATAGACTGGACACGCATCACATGTTCATATCAGCTCGGTGGGCCTAGTTCCCTATGTTGACCACCTCTAGGTGTTGGCTGGTTGGTTATAGTCCCTTGGTGGCCAACTTACAGAGGTTCCACCATATTAAGAAAACATCAAGTAGGAAAACATTTCAGTGTTACAGATATTTTTGGATTTCCATTTACAGATGTATTTATACATCAAATATGTATGGGCTGGCTAGTATCAATCAATATTCCTCTAAGCACTGGATATATAATGGCGAATAAGATAATTCAGGCGCTTATGGACCAGTACAGGAAGATGGCAAGAAATAAACAAACAAAAGTAATTTTAGATCACCTTAGTGCTACGCAAGAAGTGAATCTGTGAATGATTGTGAAGGGATGCTTCAGAACAAATGGTCAGGTACAGGTCCTTTCAGGGTAGATGTTTGTAAAAACGGAAGAATTAAAAGGCTTCAACTATGAGAAAACCCACAAAAGAGTAGGAAGGAAGGAAGGAAGGAGGAAGCTGTTAAAGAGCTAAAAAATGGAAAGAAAATAATTGGAAGAACATATCTGAACAAACACTCAGATTACAGTTTTTGCCAGAAAATTATTACGAGATTTTCATTATTCAATTTAATAATAAAATGCCTAGAAGAGTTTTAATTAAAGTTGGGTAGAATTTAGAGATATATATATATAATTTATAAATGAGTTTTAGAAATGATTAGTAATAGCACATGTATTTTCCATTATATAGGTTTATATATATATTCTTTTTAACATTTTAATGATTCAATTACTTTGTACCTATCTATGAGGCACTTGGGATATTCTGATACAAGTGTACAATGTATAATGATCAAATCAGGGTATTTGGGTAGCCATCACTCAAGCTTATATATTTCTTTGTGTTAGTAACATTACAATTCCACTCTTTTAGTTGTTTTGAAATATACAAAAAGTTATTAACCACAGTCACCTGTCAAACACTAGATCTTATTCTTTCTAAATTTATTTTGTACTCATTGACCATTTTACATGAAGTATTGTCTAATAGAAGATAAAATAATACAGTTAAAATTGTTCATCTAGTATATAAAGGTAGTCTTTCTGTTGAATAACAACTTTTTAATCAGTTCAGGGAATATTATATGGAGCCTTAGAAATGGGAAAGTTATGCTTGTTCTACTTTTCCTAAATCTAACTGAAAACAATATAGAAAATGTCACAAACTCTCATTTTCTCTTACAGAGTATTTTAATTTTAAGTATTATTGTTTTTTTGTTGTATAGAATATGTGCATTTTGAAACTCCTTATTCTTTTATGTTTTTCCCCATTGAAAATATATCCTACCATAAATCATTTTGACATTGAATTTTTCCATTTTCTTGTTTCTTCTCATCCCAGTTCATTGCTATTTGGAAAGACTAGGTTAAATGGCAATGCAAGAAAAACAATTACTAAATTTATGCTTGAAACTTATTTTGTATTTAAGCTCAGAGTCATGCTATGCATATTTAATTAAAATTATAAGACAATACTGATCAAACATTAGAGACTTTGGATTATCTATAGTGTGGTTGCAAATTCTATATGGAAACATGTAAGAAGAACACATCACTAAAAGGGAGCTATTTTATACAGTTTCTGATGTTCCTTTTTAGTGGTCTAATTATTGCATGCTGCTTTATAACTGACTTCTTTTAGGGTAACCAACATTTCAATTTACTCAAACATCAATGGTGCATATAATACTACACTTGATCATTAGATAAATTCATTCATGTATTTATTTATTCATGTATTAGTATAAATAGTAATTAAACATATAATATGCTCAAAGCATCAGTACTAGGGTACTGGAGTCTAGGTCTCTAGCTGACATCAAGAAATTTTAAGAATAGTAGAGTAGGCAACTATAATAGACTATATTAAATTAAAATTAAACGCAACAGAGGCAGCAAAAGTCCTAGTAGAGGTGCAGAAAAAATAATTAGTACTAATATGGAATATGGGAATTATAGAAGAGGTAATCTCATTTGAATATTGTAAGTTCTGGATAATTGAAGATAAGGCAATATGTATTCCAGACATTTAAACACAAAGGAATAATTTAAGCCAAATTACTAAAAAAGGGAAAAGTATACAGTCCATTCAGAATGCAATTCAATTTGGCAAGACTAGAATAGAAAGTATAGGATGAAAAATGGGGTGAAAGACCAGTAGCCATGGTTTGCAAACATGGTAAAGAATAGGAATTTTTTTGCATTTGTGCAATGGTGAATAAATATTTCTTTAACAATGGACCAGGACTCTGTCTCCCAGTTGGCAGCGTGCTCAGTGAGAGGAGCACAACCATTCTGCAGACATTTGTAGAAGGGGGTCCAGATGCCGTTTTTCTGAATTATGATAGTGCCTAAACACTTCTCTGGCCAACTCGTGGAACATAGTAGCCTTCCTATCCTGCAGGCATGAGGTCAAAAGGACCCTATATATTATATGATTGCATGTAATGCAGGGGTCCAGAATTTTCCAAAGAGAAAACTCAGTGGTTTTGAAGAAGCCTTGGAGACTAGATAAGAGTTGTGGGAACAGTTAGCAGAGTGTCTCTAAATCCAATTTAAACTGTAAATTGTTAAATATGTGCATTTTAAAAAATGTTACAATAGAAATGTTCAAGTATACCATAAATACATGTGCAAGAAAATGAAGCTAGATTCAGTGGGGCCCTATCTAGAACAGCGAGAAAGAATGTTTACCATGGTAGTGGGAAAAATTCTACTGTCACCGTGCATCTAAAACTTTAATTCGAGAGGAAATAGTTTGTGGGTAGTGAAGGCTTCATGGAGTTGGACAGGTTGCCTCCTTCCACACACCCCATACCTTTCCCTGCAGCTTTTACACATTCCTGTTTCTCAGGACTATGATTTTTAGGGACGAACAAAGGAGATTGTATCACAGACACATCTTCAGGGCTATGATGACCTTGTCATAGCCACAGCCTGTTCCATCGTAAAGTCCAAAACGAGTCATACTCTGTAGGATACTATGGAATGAATGAATGCGGCCGTGTGCGAGTACTGCTTCTAGTCATTCTTGCTTGTCTCTGCAATTTCTCATCAGGAACAACAAAATTAAACTTCACTATATTAGCAAAAATAGTTTTTGGGTTTGTATTTATTTTTCATTTTCATTCAACTTTTTTTTTTGCAATTCTACCACGGGGGATGTTTTTTATGACAAACCCTGAGGAATAGGGTATCGCACTTCCTTCTCTGTGCTTTTCACTCACAAAACAAATAAAACTCAATGAGTGTAATTAGAATGTACAGTATTCAAGATAAAACTGAAACATCTAATAAGAAACTAGCACTATTTCCTAGTTTGGGGAGGAAGCCATTTGCGCTCCATTGAACCACGGCTCCCGTTATCCGTATCCTTATTAAGTCCTTCCCATGGAATCTGGATCCGCAGTGTGAAATCAATGGAGCACAACAGAAATGGCGCGGTTTAATAACTGTGGCTAGGATAGGTTTCTGGAACATTCTCCCTCTGGGAAGCCAGGTGCCTGGCAAGAAATCTGAGAATTTTACGGAAGCTCAAGGCAGTCATGAGAAAGGCATTGTGGAGAAGGGAGCAATGCTGTCTGCGGCAGACATCCGGCCAAGGACACAGTGTCTGCACAAGGACAGGAAGGAGCCGCCTTCCTGGTGGAGGAGGAGGAGTGTCAGGTGCGTGCTCCTGGGCAGACAGTCTGGCCTGTCCAGCTTTGTGTACCACCTCAAACCAGCCACCACGCAGCAGAAAGGAGGGGTTCCTGTGGTGCCCTGTCCAAATTTCTGACCCATAGCACCACGAGGAAAATGGAGAAGGCTGCTTTTTAAGCCACCAAATTTTTAAGTCATTGATTATGCAGCAATGATTGACTGGAAACGTTCCTACCGCAGTTATTTAGATAAACTTTGGAAGTATTCAGAGAAGAGTATCAGGAGAATTTTAATTAACAAGTGAAATTGAGAAAATAGATATTCTAATGTGAACTTTTCTGAATAAGTTCAGGTTATACTTTGTTAGTATAAAGAAAGTTATCTTAAAGTGTGAATTGTGGAGAGTAAATTTTTGGAAAAGCAGGGTTTCTCCTAGCAAGCTGATTGAGATTAGAAACAGATTTTTTGTAGAGTCTCCACATATGAGCCAAGGCTACCTGGCACCTTGATTCTTGCTCTGTAAGGCCTATAGTAGAGAGACCAGTTGAGTCTTTCACATTTATGATTTATAGATAGGTCAGATACATTTTCATTGTTTCAGGTTTCTACAATTGAAGAAATTGATGATGGCAGTAATGGAAGATCTAACATCCTGACTAACAAAATACAGTTTCTGATAAAAACAAATGTTGAACTTAAGACATGAAATATACTTAGTCTACATCTTGGACGTGGGCAACCCAAATAAGTAAGTAAGCCCATAGATTAGAGACTGCTTAGGACTGAGGCTGGGGAGAGGGTGAGGGTGGAGGTGGGGAGGAGTGTCTGCAAACACGCATGGCAGGGCAGTTCTCTGAGCTGCCTGACACAGGACACAGACCGAGTTTTCTTCTTGCTCGTAGCTCTGGAGGATAAATACAGAATGTGGGGGGAACACAACATTCTGAGGTGACAAGGAGCTACTTGGAACAGCACTGGTTTTGTTCTGGTTCCTCCCAGAAACAGGAATTTCTTTATTGCTTTAGTCCAGCATGTCTGGTGACTCCAAACGTACGAAACCCAGGGTGGGCTGCATTCTGGGGTCCCTCAGTATAAAACCTAGGGTGGGCTGCATTCTGGGGTCCCTCAGTATAAAACCCAGGGTGGGCTGCATTCTGGGGTCCCTCAGTATAAAACCCAGGGTGGGCTGCATTGTGGGGTCCCTTAGTATAAAACCCAGGGTGGGCCGCATTGTGGGGTCCCTCAGTGTAAACCGAGGGTGGGCTGCATTGTGGGGTCCCTCAGTGTAAACCCAGGGTGGGCTGCATTGTGGGGTCCCTCAGTGTAAACCCAGGGTGGGCTGCATTGTGGGGTCCCTCAGTGTAAACCCAGGGTGGGCTGCATTGTGGGGTCCCTCAGTGTAAACCCA
>CAUYRH010140129.1:0-24901 GCA_963574655.1 Perodicticus potto
ATCCTCTGTTAACATTTCATTCTTGTGGGCAGTGCCTGTGGCTCAGTGAGTAGGGCACCAGCCCCATATACTAAGGGTGGCAGGTTCAAACCCGGCCCCAACCAAACTGCAACAAAAAATAGCTGGGCGTTGTGGCAGGTACCTGTGGACTCAGATACTCAGGAAGCTGAGGCAAGAGAATCACCTAAGCCCAAGAGCTGGAGGTTGCTGTGAGCTGTGATGCCATGGCACTCTACCGAGGGTGACAAAGTTAAGACTGTCTCTAAAAAAAAAAAATTTATTCTTGTACATTTTAAAGTTTGTTAAGAGGGATCTTATGTGTTTTTATAACAATAAAATAAACAAACAAAATTCTCTTGATGAAAAATTTTCTTTTTTTTCCTTTTTTTTTGGTAGAGACAGAGTCTTACTTTATCACCTCAGTAGAGTGCCGTGGCATCACACAGCTCACAGCAACCTCCATCTCCTGGGCTTAGGCGATTCTCTTGACTCAGCCTCCTGAGTAGCTGGGACTACAGGCGCCTGCCACAATGCCCGGCTACTTTTCTGTTTTGCAGTTCGGCCGAGGCTGGGCTTGAACCCACCACCTTCGGCATATGGGGCCGGCACCCTACTCGATGAGCCACAGGTGCCACCCTGAAAAATTTTCTAGAGTATGGCCCTTACCCATCTTTAAACTAAGAACACTGAAAAGAATTATCTTTACTTGGTGATTAAGGGTCTCAGTGAGCAGTGACTGTTTTTTACAGGGATTGTGGATATTATGCCTGATCGCTAAGTCATTTTTGAGAATGCCTCCAACCAAAGATGTTCTGGTGATCTTTAACCTCTCTCCCCTCCACTTCCACAGGACAATGTAAATCAAGACACTTGCTTACTGCAGTGCCATACTTAAGGGTCCCTATGGCCCTGGAGCTATCATCTGTCCTACAACCACTGAATTTCTTCACTGTCAAGGTCTGCTTTCCTGTCTTCATTGTTGTTTTGTTGTTGTTGTTGTTAATCGGGCCCAGGTGAGGTTTGAACTTGCTGCCCTTGGTGTGCAGGGGGCCTGTGCTCTAACCACTTAGCTACAGTGCCCAGCTTCCTGTCTTCATTTTTAAGCGTGGGAACTGCAGCCATTGCTTGTACTTCTGCCACTGATTCAGGTGCCCACCGGCCTTCACATCACTCTCTATCCTGGTCCTTTTTCCAAACTTGCCCTCCTCTTCTCTGCAGTCCTCCCTGCTTTCTCTGTGTTCAAGTGGCTGGTCTTTCATAGCCATATCTAACCAAGGGCTCCTTTCCTCTGGTCGGCAAACAGGCTTGTCACAGCACAGGAGGTACTATGCTCTGAATCGTAGGCTATTCTAGACTATCTGCACCTGTGTTCAATGCGCAACACTTCCTTCATCATTGCCAGACATCTTTTTCCCCCCCTAGTTTTATAATTGGCATTCTGGAGTTGGAAATCTGGAATTTTGGATAACTAAGGTGTTTCTGTAGTTGTCTGAACTATTAGGCATTTATAGAACATAAGACAGAAACTAGTTCATCGTGATCAATCGCAGACCCCAAACCCAGACATGCCACACAGATTTTTGCAATAGTCATCCCTGTGAGAGGGTTATTCCACTGTAGGAAAACAGAACAATTTCCATACAAGAAAACTCTTTTTTTGGCAGGAGTTTCCTAAGGGTCAGACCAGCTGTGTGTCGTTTATTAGTTTATTATTTTTCATTTGTGAATTGAAATAAGTTACATAACTTGGATTAAAGCAAACTGCAGACTCAAACCCTCCAATGAGACGAGAAGTTTTTTCTTGGGATTCAGGGGTCTTCTGATTACGTAGAAGTAAAAGAGATCAATTAGGAAACCATTCTGGGCTCAGCGCCTGTGGCTTAACAGGCTAAGGCGCCAGACATGTACACCTGAGCTGGTGGGTTCGAATCCAGCCCGGGCCCGCCAAACAACAATGGTGGCTGCAACCAAAAAATGGCCGGGCGTTGTGGCGGGCGCTTGCAGTCCCAGCTACTTGGGAGGCAGAGGCAGGAGCCTCGCTTGAGCCCAGGAATTGAAGGTTGCTCTGAGCTGTGATGCCACGGCACTCTACCCAGGGCGACAGCTTGAGGCTCTGTCTCAAAAAAAAAAAAAAAAAAAAAAGTAGAAACGAAAAAAAAGGAAACCATTCTGGCCTCTGCCAGGGACTCCAGGTCTTACCTGGATTTTGTGAGGCAGGAAAAACAAGTTCAATGGTGACACTGTCTGACTTAATTGCTTCTGCCAAGAAAATTCTGCTGTCAAATTGATTGCTACTGATAGCAACCAGTCGATTCAAATTTGCTTCTTTAGAACAGATTTTTAGAATACATATAAGGCACAGGACAAGTCACAGCTGGGAAAACACTGAGCCCGAGTTAAAAGTGAGTCATCAACGTGAAGCTGTGACTTGAGCTCTGGGATGCACCTAGAAGGTAATGTTTCCTTGGGTGAACACTGCTTTCTATTGTTTATTTGCAAAATGGGCACATAAGGCTCGGCAGCTGTGGCTTAACGGGCTAAGGCACCAGCCACGTACACCCGAGCTGGCAGGTTCGAATCCAGCCCAGGCATGCCAAACAAACAACAATGACAGCTGCAACCCAAAACATAGCTGGGCGTTGTGGTGGCTGCCTGTAGTCCCAGCTACTTGGGAGGCAGAGGCAGGAGACTTGCTTGAGCCCAGGAATTGGAGGTTGCTGTGAGCTGTGATGCCACGGCACTCTGTCCAGGGTGACAGTTTGAGTCTCTGTCTCAAAAGAAAAAGGGCACATAAAAGGTTTCTTCTAGTCTTGGCGCCTGTGGCTCAACCGGCTAGGGCGCCAGCCACATACACCTGAGCTGGCGGGTTCGAATCCAGCCCGGGCCCGCCAAACAACAATGGTGGCTGTAACCAAAAAATGGCCGGGCGTTGTGGTGGGCGCCTATAGTCCCAGCTACTTGGGAGGCAGAGGCAGGAGACTCGCTTGAGCCCAGGAATTGGAGATTGCTGTGAGCTGTGATGCCACAGCACTCTATCCAGGGTGACAGCTTGAGGCTCTGTCTCAAAAAAAAAAAAGGTTTCTTCTACTCCTGAGTTGTCCATCTCCTGGCTTGACTGTGCTTTATGCTTTGCCTGACTGATGATGGGGTCTTAGGATGGTCTGTTCCTCTCCTCTATGGGTCTTAAATTTCCTCACCTGGAAAACAGTGGACTGGTCTAAATATTGTCCAGAATCCCTTCTAACTTGAAGTTTCTATGACAAATAAGACACATGTATTCTAAATGTTGTATGTACAATACATTTTGCTATGCTACATTTTCTTATTAGTTCCATTTTTAAGCATAAACCAATGACCCTGTTAATAAAAGAATGCTATTTTTTTTTCATGATATAGTTTATTTATTTATTTATTTCGAGACAGAGCCTCAAGCTATCACCCTAGAGAGAGTGTGGTGGCATCATAGCTCACAGTAACCTCTAGCTCCTGAGCTCAAGTGATTGATTCTCCTGCCTCCGCCTCCCAAGTAGCTGGGACTATAGGCGCTCAACACAACACCCAGCTATTTTTTGGTTGCAGACGTCATTGTTGTTTTGGCGAGCCCAGGCTGGATTCGAACCTGCTAGCTAAGGTGTATGTGGCTGGCGCCTTAGCCACTTGAGCCACAGGTGCCAAGCCAAGAATTCTATTTTTTATTCTATTAATAGAACTTCTGTGAAGACAGCATTTGATTTTTTTTTTTGAGACAGCGTCCCCACTATGTGGCCCTCAGTAGGGTGCCATGACGTCATAGCTCACAGCAACCTCAAACTCTTGGACTTAAGTGATTCTCTTGTCTCAGCCTCCCAAGTAGCTGGGACTACAGGCACGTGCCACAACGCCTGCTATTTTTTTTTTATTATTATTATTACAGTTGTCATTGTTGTTTAGCAGGCCCTGGGCTGGGTTCGAACCCACCAACTTCGGTGTATGTGGCTGGCACTGTAACCACTATGCTATGGGCACCAAGCCAAATACTTGATTCTTAAAAAATATTTTTTGAGTTAAAAACTAAAAAGATCCCATGGCTGACCCTGCCCTCTTGGGGCCCCACGTACCAATATCCCCTGGCTCTACTGGCATGGACACAGACTGACACTGTCTTCGGCAATGGAAAGGAGGGATGAACTGCAACATGGCCTCACCGCTGCCAATGATAAATAGGTCACGCATCTTATGCATCTGGAGGAAAGAACAAGAGGGAGGAAAAAAGGAAAAAAAAACCAAAACAACAGAATAAAACCTGGGGGTTTAGTACACAAAAATGCTTATCCATATAGCTAAGGTCCTAGCCTAAACAAAGAAGAAAACAGAACCAATAACAAAATCTGCAATTATGTCCAAAAGACAAAACCAAACTATTTTCTCCTAAGAATGGCATCTCTTGGTACTGAGAGCAGGGTAAAATCTCTTTTACAGGTTCTCCTAGAGGCAATATGTGATTTAGTGGGTGAAATTTCCAATAACAGGTCAGGTGTGGTGGCTCACCTATAATCCTAGCATTTTGGGAGGCCACAGCAGGAGGAGTGCTTGAGGCCAGTTTGAGACCAGCTTGAGCAACACAGTGAGACCCCCATTTTCTACAAAAAAAAGAAAATTAACTGGGTGTAGTGGTGCATGCTGTAGTTTCAGCTACTTGGGAGGCTGAGGCAGGAGGACTGCTTGAGCCTAGGAGTTCAAATGTTATAGTGAACTAGGCCACTGCACTCTAGTCCAGGTGACAGAGCAAGACTTGGTAAATAAATAAAGAAATAAATAAATGTCCTAGAGAAGATCCCATGAACTTTCTATTTGCAACTATTTCTAGCCACAGATTCAAAGTAAGCCAAAGGAAAAAACCTAACTGTTCTTTAACAAAAGTAGTTCTAGCAGAAATTAACACGTGATGGTCTATGTATACAACCTTTTAAGGCTCTGGTTTGATCCAGACTTTTTAGATAGATAGATGGTCGACCTACCTTTTGGACACTTACCACTAGGGTTCTGGTAAGAACTGCACAGCAGCAAGTTTAAGTTTACACTGTCTGGCAAGCCCCACATGAGCAGATATGCCATGCTACTGATTAATGACAGGCCAGGTGCAGTGGCTCACACCTGTAATCCTAGCATTTGGGGAAGCTAGGGTAGGAGAACTGTTTGAAGCCAGAAGTTTGAGACCACCCTGAGCAAGAACGAGACCCCGTCTTTACCAAAAATAGAAAAATTAGCTGGGCATGGTAGTGCATGCCTGTAGTCCCAGGTACTCAGGAGGGTGAGACAGGAGGACTGTTCGAGCCCTGGAGTTTGAGGTTGCAGTGAGCTATGACACCATTGCACTCTAACCTGGGTGACAGAGCAAGACTCTGTCTCAAACACACACACACACACAACTGATGACGCTAGGATTGGTCCCAATTTTGAAGACTAAGGAGACAAGCAGCATGTGCACCTGCAGAGGTAACCACTGCACCCCTGAGGGCATACTCCCGCCAGCAATGAGCATTAAGTGCAACCTTCTTTATGCCAAGCAAGAGGCTGTGAATACCGGGAAGGAGGTTGGGACAAAGCAGGAATAGGATAAAAGGAGGTAGATCTTGCTTGGGCTTTTCTCCCTACTTACACAGTGAGAGAAAACTCCTGGGGCCACCCTTCCTCAGCCCCTTCCTAGCTACTGTGCTTTAGGGAAACTCTTTATATGCTCACATACAGTAGGAGGGTACCATGTGTCTGATTCCCAGGGCTACACCCTAGTTTTCTCTTCACTACTCAGGGCCTCCAGAGTCTTGTGTTTTCTCCCCTGTCTCTCTTCTGCTGTCACAGGCTCTGGCCATGATTCTGTTTCCATCGCAACATCACAACCATTTCACCAGCTCCTATGGTGATAGGGAGAGACCTGGTGTCTGGACTGGTACTAATACTGGCAGAAGCTGTTAACATCTGTATAGTCTTGAAAAAAATCCTAGAGGGCCAAAAACAAGTGGATGTATCCTCCTTTAACACAAGCTCAAGAAGGGATGGTATCATGTTCCTCCATACCTTAGATGGAAAGAAAAAGACAGCAGGATGGCACGAGCCAGCCCTAGGCAGCACTGTGCCATTAATGGGTGATGTGGGCCTTGGAGTGCCCTGCCTCTCTCCTCAGTACAACCAGGTCCACATTTCTCATCTTCCAACCCAAGGCTGCCTTTGGATTTTGGACCCACAGACACATGACTTGCTCAGAGCTGTGGACAAGGCAGGGGAGAAAGAAGAGCTTGGGCCAAAGTGGGGGAACAGATGCTCGAAGAATTCACTCCTTCGGCCAGACTCCCTGGTATTAATCAGACTGGTGAAATTAACCTCAGTATTCAAGTGGGAAAACCGAGAAAAAGATAAAGGCCCTCACCCAGAATTATATCATAATTATGAAGATGAAATCATAAGAAGGCTCTGAATTCTAGCTGGGGACAGCAGGATAAACGTCTTTAAAACCTGGGGCATGAATCCAGCATCTCCACCCGAGTGCTGGCAGACAGAGGTTCTCACTTCTAGACAAAATGATTGTTTTTATATGCTTTCAAATTCCTTTAACACAATTCAGCAAATTTGAAGCCGAATAATAGCATCATGAGATTGAAGCCACAATCCAGAGGTGGTAGGGGGTCATGGTTTGGGAAGTTTAAATTTTTGACAAAGGAAAATATAGTACATCCTTTTAATTCTTCCAAATCAACTCAAGTTCAAAAACCTTCCTGAGAAATGAGACTCAACAAAGGAGCAATTCAGAGAACAGTAAAGAGACACAAACCTTGAACAGCTCTATCAGTTCACTGGCCCCTAGAGAAGGAAATTTGGCCTCTGGACACCTGACCCTGGACTGAGATGGGAAATGGTGGGGGTGAGAGGGGCCTTTCCACCCCCACTGGGCTGCCTGCCTAACAAATGCCCCCCAGGCTCCCAAGCATTCTCTATCTGAAGTCTCTTTATTTCTGAGGAAAGCCAACCTGGAGGTGGGGGTGGGAGGAGTCCTCCTACGAACTTGCTCCGTGTCCTTGGGCAAATCACTTACTCTCTCCGTGGGCTCAGTTTCCTTATCTACAAAATGAAAGGCTGGGGCGGCACCTGTGGTTCAAAGGAGTAGGGCGCTGGCCCCATAGATGGGAGGTGGCGGGTTCAAACCCAACCCCGGGCAAAAACTGAAGGAAAAAACAAAAAAATAATGAAAGGCTGGGTTATTTATTTACACACTATTCATTTATACTTTATCTACTTTCCACTCTGAGGTAGAAAAGTCAGACTAACTTGCACACTCAAATCTGTTCAAATTTTAGGATTTTACTTCCTTTAAAGTAAAACAGCATGCCACCAGGTATTAAGGGTGGAAACAGATCTGCTGACTAGACTTGCTGGAAATATGCCTTCATGACAGAGTGGGTCCAGCAGCAGAGGGAGAAGTTGAGATTACATGAGTATTCCCTAAGTTAATACGCAGAGAATGCCTTGATTATGACATCAGTCCAGGTCCCAAATGCGGAAAATTCTAGATTCAAGTCCTCTCGAAATTTCCTACCTTACTCTCCACAACAGGTTCTGGGTGACGAAGGAAACACTTTTTTAAAGAAGCATCTTTTGGAAATTGCAGGTCAGTGAAAACAGGAAAAAGCTCACGTAAGATTTGTGATCTATTCAGAGGTCTTCTCCTGTAAAAGTTTGAAACAAAAAAGTCATTAAAATGAGCAAGCCAGCCTACCTCCATGACTAACAGAAAGCTAAGCAGGATGGGGAAACTATGGGTGGTGGGTAAAGAGGGAAAAATATCAGGAAAGTATCTTTAATACTAAGTCTTTGAAGAATACTTGTGCCGAGTCAATGCATGATCACAAGCATAAACTCTACAGCCACAATTTGTACATGTGGGTGGAGTGTTTATCAAGTGCAGCTAAAACAACATATAGAGGAAGGAAGGAAATAATCTATCATTCTATCTTGGAAAAGAGACTGAAGTAACAGCAGGCCAGTGGGGGAAGGGAAGGAGAAGAGAAGGAAGAGGAGGGAATAAAAAAATCAAGACCCCTCTGAGGCACAATGGCATGCCTCAGATAAACAGCACATTCAAGAAAGGCGGAAGCCCTGGGAAATTATCTAACAAAAAGCCTGAGAAAGCCATTTTAATTCTTTTGGAACAGTTCTAAGATGGAAACTGCCTTTCAGTTTGTTGCTAGAGAGCAATCTTAACCCCGAAGAATGTATCAGTCTTTTGCAGGACACAGGAACAGGAAGACAAATCTGAATTTCGATCCTGCATGGGTGATGTTGGGTAAGTTACTTAACCTCTCTGGTTCCTACTTTCAGATCTGAAAAATAGCAATAATGATTCCTTCTTCCCAGAGCCATTATGAGTGCCACCAATGAGCAACAAACACTAAACACCCAGGCATGCTGCCTGCCACAAAGAAGACCCAAGAAATGCAATTCTCCTATTCTTTGCACCCTTTTCCAACCTTGACATTTAGGTTGTGTTCTACACAAAAAGTACTAAACACATACTTAGAAATAAAGTATGATTCTATTAGGCAATCTTGGTGTCCCTCCTTGTGACAACACCTGTTCCATTCATCCCCTTTACATCTCATCACTGATTATCAGCGAGCGCCTGTCATTTGACTTGCAGGGTGTACTGTAAAGTGCTTACCACATGCCGGGCACATGGCAGCTCTCAGTGTTGGCTATCACTGTTGTGTCAGTGTTACTGGTCTTCACCTTTCCCACACACAAACTAAGCCCCTTTTCAAACTTACCATGGATAAGGAAATGGGAACCACCTTTCAGGAAAGCAACGCCACCACTTGGTGAAAAGTCCTTCTGTGAAGCCTTCTACGGCCTCAGGGTATTGGCATAGAAAGCGCTGAATCTCCTCAGACAACAGGGGCTGTCCCGTCTTGAAACAAAGCAAAACAAAATAAACAAAATACAAACTTACATGTCAGAAGTTTCATAGAGCTTGATCTGGCTGTTCAATGGGTAATCAATCAGTGGGAGAATCAGGCTTCTCACTTACCTTGATCACCAGAGGATGGAGTCTCTCAAATTTCTTTGGGGCATCTTCCAGGAGCAGCACCTTCAGGGGCAGTTTCTGGGCACAGCCGGTGCAGTTGGCCGGCATGGGCTCCAGCTCATTCTGCTTACTACTGTTTGTCCACCAGGAGTCAAAGTCTGAGAGTAAGGGACATGGAGAAAGCAGATGCAGAAAGAGCACAGCTAAATCCAGCAGCTTTGCCAATG
Organism: Perodicticus potto; assembly: GCA_963574655.1. Lineage (NCBI taxonomy): Eukaryota > Metazoa > Chordata > Mammalia > Primates > Lorisidae > Perodicticus > Perodicticus potto. The sequence goes on from CAUYRH010140129.1 coordinate 9,280, forward strand.
AAAGCAAAAAGATAAATAATATTTATTTATTTATTTTGAGGCAGAATCTCTTTCTGTTGCCCTTGGTAGAGTGCCGTGCATCATGGCTCACAGCAACCTCCAACTGCTGGGCTCAAGAGATCCTCTTGCCTCAGTTTTTCAGTTTTAGTAGAGACGGGGTCTCACTCTTGCTCAGGCTGATCTCAAACTTGTAAACTCAGGCATTCACCTGCCTCAGCCTCCCAGGGTGCTAGGATTACAGGCTTGAGACACTGCCCTCAGCTGTGATAATTTTTCAAACTTAACTATGACAAACACCGGAGACCTCAGAAAAGGTACATATGAAACGAGCAGCCACTATGGAGGTAGCGGAGGGCCCCACGAGCCAGGGTAGGAAAGAGAGGTGATTTTCAGCATATACTTTTTGATACTTGGTAGAAAATACCTTAATTTGTGTACGTGTATTTCCCAAATCAAACCAATAACTAAAGCATAATAGTTTGAAAATATTCAGCAACTTCTGGCTGAAGATATAGTTCTCCCACAATCTTCAACCCCCTGAGGCACACATCTGAAGTGTCTACAGCACACGGGGTAGGGCAGACAGAAAGGGTGACCCCACCAACACTGACATGCCCTAACACATGTCTTCTCACACCCTACTGTATCTAGACTCTAGGTTCACCAGCACATGTCGGTGCCAGGATGACTGTGGGAAGGAGTAGGAAAAGGGCACCAAAATGGAGAGGGGAGACAGCACTTTTTCAGGGGCCATCTCTGGAGGGAAGTGTATCACCCCAGCCCATAGACAGCCCTCTATCACAGCTCAGAGATGGGTGGGGGTGCTTTCTACCCCATAGACTGGACTACAGTTTGGTCAAAAATGGAAGAACCCTCATCCAGACCCTCGCTGGTTCCCTGACACTTTCCCCAGGTTGGCTCCTTCTCCAACAGGGTTTTCCTTCTACACAGCCTTTCCCAGCTTCTTTCCGTTCCTTCCCTCTGACACCGTCCTGTTCATAATGTTATTTCATTATTTTTTGTTTACTTTCTTTTCCATTCTGGGTTTCATTTGTGTTCTGTAAAAGATGTGTTTGTTTTAAACTCTATTTTGAATCCAAAGTGTTTCTGAGGATGGTTCTGATTAAAACCTGATGGAAACCAAATCAGGAGAGAGCCTAGAACAAAAGATAACAGTAAACTAACATGTGGTTGAACTGAAATCAATTCTCTAAATAAATACAATTGGGAAACTGATTCTTAACAACAAAACATTTTCTGTAGTTAGCAGCAAGCACTTTATCCTTGTTTTCTCTAGGGCAGTAGCAGGGAAAAACAGCGTTTGTTCCCGGCCAGTCTCCTGAGCATCCTCTCTGTCCTACAGTCAGTACCTGTGTCTACTTGGGGCAGCTGCCACTTACTTGTCTCAGCCTCTCTCAGCTTGAAGATAGATCACCAGCTGGAGGACATTGCTGCAGCCCACCCTCTTCCCACAGCACTCACCATGAACCTCTAGGGGCAGCTGAAGGCCTGATGGTGCCACCGGTTCCAGTGGCACACTAGGGGCTGCAAAATTGTACATTTTTTTCTCCAATATTTTCAAATGTTCCTTATTAGGAGTCAAAAATAATGAATTCTTGCCAATATACAAGAACTATGGTAATGAACACACAATGAGGCATAAATAATTATAACAACATGTTACAATTATACAATATTTCAGTTTCCAAAGTACTTGGGGTGGAAGGGGAAAGAGGAAGGTGGCTAATGCACCAAGTGCCAGGCCTTATGTTAGACACTTCCACGTGTTCTATCATTCAATTTTCACCGTGTAATTTCTGAGGAGGCACCAATATTCTCATCTTGTGACAGAACTCACAGAGGTGACAGGGAGTTCCTGAGGTGCTAGAGTGAGGTGAGAAGAGCACAGGGGATGCCAGGGGAAGACTCGGTCAGGGGTTTCCAGGGCGTGAAGCATGTCTGACCCTATGGAGAACAAAATGAGGGACCACCAGAAGCGTTAGAGCAGGGTTTTCTGGCATTCTAGGAAGATTATTCTGGATTGTGATTAGAGTGCCCAGAGAGAGGCTGGGAAGAGAAAGACCTGGTTTATGTTTTGGTTTTGCCCTTTTGGGAGAAGAAGCAAGCTGTACTGTGAGGAGAAGTGAAATATAATGACTGGGGCAGTGAGATGGGGAAGAAAGGGTGGGTTCAGTGATGAAATCTATAGAGCTTGGCAGTACTACTGTGTATCAGATATCAGAGATTTGCAGACTTATTATGACATTTTTCTATAGTAATATGTCGTGTTCCATTGGAGTTGGTTAATTATGATATTTTCCCACAGAGATGAGAGAAGAGCATCAGGAGAAAGGTGTACCTTCCTCTAATTTGTACAAAGATACTTCACTGGCTCAGCAAATAGCTCTGAACCTAACAATAAGGATAATTATTTTAACTGTAATTTATTTAATTTTAATTCTATTCTGAGTTTTAGATATTCTTGGCATTTCCAGGTAGAGATGGCTTAAAAAAGCAGGTGGAGGAAGGAAATGTAGTGAAGGAAAATTAAGAAAGAAAAAGAATGAATGAATAAGAAACTAAGAGAAGGCTCAGCGTCTGTGCCTCAAGAGGCTAGGGTGCCAGTCACATACACTGGAGCTGGTGGGTTCGAATCCAGCCCCCGGCCCACCAAACAATAATGAGAGCTATAACCAAAAAATAGCCAGGCATTGTGGCAGGTGCCAGTAGTCCCAGCTACCCGGGAGGCTGAGGCAAGAGGATCGCTTGGGCCCTAGAGTTTGAGGTTGCTGTGAGCTGTGACGCCACGGCGTTCTACCGAGGGTGACAGCTTGAGACTCTGTCTCCAAAAAAAAAGAAAAAGAAAGAAAGAAACTAAGACAAAAAGGTGGGGATGGTACTTTCTGAAAGTCCAAGAAACACAAGTGAGAAAGTGTTAGTACTAGAATTTAATAAGGTTGGTAGAATATAAGATACAGATATCTAGATACATAAAAATCAATAGCTTTTTTACTCTACTAGCCATAATCAGTCAAAAGTTCAAATGGAAAATGATCATGTTCATAGTAACTATGCATAATAAATTTACTAAGAAGGGCAAAACTATAAAAATTTTACTGAAGAACATGAAATAAGATCTGAATAAAGAAAGAAATGATCTGGAGGGGAAGACTAGACATAAAGTCTCTCCCAACCACCAACTACATACAGTGTATAAATTTAATACAATTTAGAATCATATCAGGTCTTCTTTTTAGTGAGGGTACTGGGTGAGGCTGTGACAGCTGAATTCTAAAATTCATCTAGAAAAGTACATGTGTAGAATAGTAACAGGCTATCCATCTCCCGCTCAAAGTAAATATGAAAACATTTAGGTGCCATAAAGTATCCTGGGTAATACAAATGAATTATACAGTTTAGTTGCTGTTTAAAATCTATGGCGGACACTCCTCTCAGGCACAGGAATGGTTAGAGAACATATTAAGAGCCTCATGTGGGCTCGGCACCCATAGCACAGTGTTACGGTGCCGGCCACATGCGCCAAGAGTAGTGGGTTTGAACCCGGCCCGGGCCTGGTAAACAACAATGACAACTGCAACAACAACAAAATACCCAGGTGTTGTGGCAGGCACTTGTAGTCCCAGATACTTGGGAGGCTGAGGCAAGAGAATTGCTTAGGGCCAAGAGTTTGAGGTTGTGAGCTATGATGCCATAGCACTCTACCCAGGGCGACAGAGTGAGACTGTCTTAATAAAAAGAAAAAAGTCTACTTCTGTAGGTTTTAGTATGTGCACAGTTGTACAACCATCACTGCTTTAATTTTAAAACATTTCCATCACTCCAAAAAGAAACCCTGTACCCACGAGTAGCCACTCCCCATTCCAATCTCCTCCCCCTAGCTTTTTTATTTTATTCTATTTTTATTTTATTTTTTTTAGAGACAGAGTCTCATTTTGTTGCCCTCGGTAGAGTGCCGTCACAGCTCACAACAACCTCCAGCTCTTGGGCTTAGGTGATTCTCTTGGCTCAGCCTCCCGAGTAGCTGGGACTATAGGCGCCCGCCACAGCACCCAGCTATTTTTTGTTGCAGTTTGGCCGGGGTGGGGTTTGAACCCACCACCCTTGATATATGGGGCTGGCGTCCTACTCACTGAGCCGCAGGCGCCACCCACCCCTCCCCCTAGCTTTAAACAATTACTAATTTTCATTCTCTATGGGTTTGACTATTCTGATATTGCACAAAAATGGATCATACAATATGCCCTCTTTTGTGTCAGACCATGTACTACATAATGTTCAGCATAATGTTTCAAGGTTCATCCCTGTCACAGCATGCATCAGTACTTCATTTTTTATTGCTGAGTAATATTCTATTGCATGGATATACCACATTGTTTGTTCATTCACAGTGATGGACATTTGGGGACTAGTATGAATAATGGTCTTACAATCATTTGTATATCAGTTTTTGTATGGACACATTTTCAGGTCTCTTGAGGATATGCCTAGAAGTGGAATTACTAGGTAAGTCTAACTTTTTGAGGAACTGCCAAACTGTTTTCCAAAGCTGCTGTACCTTTTTACATTCCCACCAGTAGTGTCTGAGGTAGGGTTTCACTTTCTCCATATCCTTGTCAATACTTGTTACTGTCTTTTTTGATGGTAGCCATTCTCAAGGGTGGCATTTCACTGTGTTCTTTTTTTTCTTTCCATTACAAATTTGATTTGCATTTCACTGATTCCCTATTGGCAAATGAAGTTCAGCATCTTTTCATATGCATATTGGTCATCTGTAAATCTTTTTTGCAGAAATCTATTTAAATCCTCTGCTCATTTTTAATCAAGTTTTCTTTTTGTTATTGAATTTTAAGAGTTATAAATAGTAAATTCTTGAAAAAGAAATAAGGGACTTGCTTTACCAAATACTAAAACATTTTGCTGGGTGCAGTGGCTCATACCTGTCATCCCAGCACTCTGGGAGGCCGAGGCGGGCGGATTGCTTGAGCTCATAAGTTCAAGACCAGCTCTGAGCAACAGCGAGATCCCATCTCTAAAAAAAGTAGCCAGGTGTTAGAGTAGGTGCCTGTAGTTCCAGCTACTTGGGAGATTAAGGCAAGAGGATTACTTGAGCCCAAGAGTATGAGGTTGCTGTGAGCTATGACTCCACAGCGCTCTACCAAGGGCAACAAAGTGAGACTCTGTCTCAAAAAAAAAAAAAATACTAAAACATTCTATAAAGCTACTATAATAAAAATAGTGCAATCAATCCTCATTATTCATAGATTACTATTGAATTATTCACACATTACTATTTGTGAATTGACCTACTCCCTAAAATGTATTTGTAACCCCAAATCAATACTCGCAGTGCTTTTGCAGTCATCAACAGAGCTGCAAATCCCAGGTGGGGTGGAACAAAGTAATGTTCTGGCTCGTTTCTCAAACTGTGAACAAGTATCTTTTTCATTATTTAATGCCATGTTTTTCCACATTTTTGTGCCTTTTGATGGTGATTTTGCTGCTTAAAATGGCCCCCATGGGAGGATGTACATCTGTGGGGTCAGAGGGTACATGAGAACTCTCTGTACTTTCCCCACTCAATTTTGGTATGAACCCAAACTCTAAAAAGTAAAATTTGTTTGTCTGTTTGTTTTCGAGACAGAGTTTCATTATATCGCCTTTGGTAGAGTGCCGAGACGTCACAGCTCACAGCAACCTCAAATTCTTGGGCTCAAGCAATTCTCTTGCCTCACCCTTCCAAGTAGTTGGGAGTACAGGTGCCTGCCACAACGCCCAGCTACTTTTCTGTTGTAGTTGTCACTGTTGCTTAGCTGGCCTGGGCCAGGTTCTAACCCGCCAGCCTCAGTGTATGTGGCTGACACCTTAACCACTGTGCTACAGGCGCCAAGCCGCTTAATGAGTATTTTGTATATAAAGGTACATTTAGTCACAATTTCCCATTTTCCCTATGTATGACTTTTAAAACATATTATATATCAGAGTATTTAATTCACAGTAAAGGTAATTTTTTTTTTTTTTTTAGAGACAAGAGTTTTATTTTGTCGCCCTCGATAGAGTGCTGTGGCATCACAGCTCACAGCAACCTCCAGCTCTTGGGCTTAGGCGATTCACTTCCCTCAGCCTCCTGAGTAGCTAGGACTATAGGCACCTGCCACAACGCCCGGCTATTTTTTAGTTGCTGTTTGGCTGGGGCCAGGTTCGAACCCACCATCCTCGATATATGGGGCTGGCATTCTACTCACTGAGCCACAGGCACCAACAATAAAGGCAAATTTTAAATCGGTGAGGAAAAGATTAGTTAAGTCAGTCATATTGGGAAAATGACTATCTATGTAAAAAAAAATTAGATCTGTACCTTTTACTAATATAACGATATAAATTCTAGATTAATTAAAGATGTAAATAGATAAAATAAAATTCAAGAAATAACTAGAAGAGTCGTCATAGTGGACCATGCCTGTAGTCCCAGCTAACTTGTGAGGCTGAGATGGTGAGGGCACTTAGCCCAGGAGATTGAGTCTAGTCTGGGCATCAAGGGGAGACCTTCTCTCAACAAAACAAAACAAAACAAAAACAAAAATAAGTAACTAGAGGAAAACACAAGGGATTATTTTTTATAATCTTGGAAGCAAGGAAGGCTTCCTAAGCAAGACATATACCAATATACTACAAAGAAAAATAGACAGACTTGAACAATATTTGCATAGAAGGCAAAAATTAATATTAATGTTTCTAATATATAACTAGTTTTTTTTTTTCTGTCTCAAGCTGTTGCCCTGGGTAGAGTGCTATAGTGTCACAGCTCACAGCAACCTCCAACTCTTGGGCTTAAGGGATTCTCTGCCCTCAGCCTCCCAAGTAGCTGGGACTACAGGTGCCCGCCACAACACCCGGCTATTTTCTGAATTTGTCATTGTTGTTTGGCAGGCCTGGGCTGGATTTGAACTTGCCAGCACCAGTGTATATGGCTGGAGCCTTAGCCACTTGGGCTGCAGGTGCCAAGCCATGAGCTTCTTTTGAGAAGAAAAAAGTTTTAGGTGGGAAAAGAACAAGTAATTCATAGAAAAGTAAATATAAATTACCTATAAAACATGAAAAGACATCCAATTCCACTAATCATCAAAGAAATGTAACTTCAAATGAGATATTATCATTCAATTTTCTAACTGACAATACAGTGACAACATCTAGTGTGGATGATCAATATATACTGTTAATGAGAGTATAAGCTGGTACAAGTTTATGAAGACAATTTGGTTGTACTTATTAAAATTGTAAATGCACAGTGGCCCAGATAATTTACTTCTAAGAATATATCTTATAGAAATAATAGTACGAATATTGCTTCTTGGCCTTTTGACTACGATCAAGTGTAGAAATAGTAGTACATATATGTAAAAATATATGTATGTGACTATTCCAGGTGTATTTTTGTGCCCTCCCCCCAAAACTGGTTAAACTATGGAATGTTCAACAGAATGGGATAATATAAAGTCCTCAAAAATGTGTATACTGCGTTTAATGGCATGCCTCCTAAATATTGTATCTTTCTTGGAACCTTATAAGGTAACCTTCTTTGGAAATAGGGTCTTCACAGATACAGTTTGTTAAGATGAGATCATACACACAGAGTGAGCCCTACATCCATTCTAAATGTCCTTGTAAGAGGAGAGCACACACAAAGACATATACAGAATGAAAATGGCCATGTGAAGATGAAGGCAGAGACTGGAGTTACCCTACCAGAAGCCAAGGAATGGCAAGAATCGCTGGCAACCACCAGGAACTGAAAGAGGCAAGGAAGGATTCTTCCCTGGAGTCTTTGAAAGGGAGCATGGCCCTACCAACACCTTCATTTCAGAATTCTAGTCTCCACTAGATAATTAGTGAAGAAGATAATGAATTTTTATTGTTTGAAGCCATTCTGCCTGTGGTAATTTGTTTTGGCAGCCTTAGAAAGTAATACAACATGTCTGGCCAAAAACATATACATGAGCCCTTTTTTCATGTGTGAACCAAAAAAGTATTTTATGTTTATATATTCTAAGTATAATTATCTGTATAATCATGGAAAAATTCACAAGGATGTATAGTAGCAGTTGACTGAGGAGTCAGAAGGACAGAGGTGAGAAATTTTCCTTCATTAAAACTATTTTTTTACACATCTATTTCTAGGATGTTGAAAAAGAAAAAAAAAGTTGTTTTTATATTTTTTGAGACAGAGTCTCCTCTGTTGCCTAGGCTAGAATGCCATGGTGTCAGCCTAGCTCACAGTAACCTCAAATTCCTGGGCTCAAAGTGATCTTCCTGCCTCACCCTCCCAAGTAGCTGGGAATAGAGGCACCCACCACAGTGCATAGCTCCTTTTCTATTTTTAGCAGAGATAGGGTCTTGCTCTAGCTCAGGGTAGTCTGGAACTCCTGAGCTCAAGCGATCCCTCCCACCTCGGCCTCCCAGAGTGCTAGGATTACAGGCATGAGCCACTGTGCCCAGTTCAGATCAAAAGCATTTTTAAAAAATCAAAATCTGGGGTGGCACCTATGGCTCAGTCAGTAAGGCGCCGGCCCCATATACCAAGGGTGGCAGGTTCAAACCCAGACCCGGCCGAACTGCAACAAAAAAATAGCCAGGTGTTGTGGCAGACGCCTGTAGTCCCAGCTACTCAGGAGGCTGAGGCAAGAGAATCGCCTAAGCCGAAGAGTTGGAGGTTGCTGTGAGCTGTGTGACGCCATGGCACTCTACCGAGGGCAATAAAGTGAGACTTGGTCTCTACAAAAAAAATAAAAAAATAAATCTGGGCAGCACCTGTGGCTCAAAGGAGTAGGGCTCCGGCCCCATATGCTTGGAGCCGGTGGGTTCAAACCCAGCCCTGGCCAAAACATGCAAAAATAATAATAATAATAAATCAAAATCTTACTTCTCTTTATTGTGTTTGTACGCATGTATTTTAGGTATCTTCCACGTAAAAATGTCTTTGAAGGTCATGAAAACTGAAGCCAAAATATAAACTTCGAAATGAAGAGTTTGGTCATCTCCGAAGGCAGGCTCCTGGAGAGGTACTGGCAGAAGCATAGGCACAGTGGCCAAGCTGAAGGCCAGCAAATAAACAGGGAAAATGATGATGAAACAGGATCACTGTGATGGGGTAAAGCCTATGCCATCCATGTGAATTAAGGGAGCTCAAATCTCAAGAGAAAAAACTATTTTTGATTTCTGATTTCTCTGTAGCCCTGAGATTACCAAGGACAAAAGGAATGAGTGAGCAGTTTTTGCGGGGGGTGGGGGGAGGGAAGTATGATGGGGCTCCTCCTCCCCTTCCTACAGAATCCCCAACAACAGAGAGAGATGAGGTCAGACTTCAGCTTGGCTTCCAACTAATCGAAAATGTTTTGTCTGACATGTTCTCTATATAACTGGTTGGAGCCATCAAGCCACAATGTGAATGCAATCCCATCATGGAAAACAGCTAACAGCACACAGCCAGACCACCCCATGCCACCCTGTTCACAACTTTCATCAGCTACCTATTATGCTGTATCTCGCTCCTTCACAATCTTCCCCTGCTTCTATTTACCTTTCCCGAAAGACCAGACAGAAAGACAGAGGAAGTTACATAGCAACTTCCTATCTTTCAATTTCCAAGGCTTCCTTACTACAGATTTCTTCCTGTACCAGCTATTTCAAATAATAACAAAAGTGTGACAGAGAAGAGAAACTCTCTACATAAGAGTTAAATAAAGCTCACGACCTATATTCCTAGTTTCTTACCATAATTTGGAATCATTTTACTACTTGAGATATCAAAACAGTCTCTCAGACAAAATACTCCCAATTTATAAAAGAATAAACTGAGGCTAGGAGAAGTAAAGGAACTTTCTTATGCAAGTGAAAGTGGAAAAACAGCAGAAGTCAAAGCGCAAAAACTATAACCACCCACCCTTTTTTTCAAGCTGGGCACTCAGCAGAAAAGTGGGTGGACCAATGTCTGACCCACCAAGAGGCTTCCTAGTGCCTGACAGTTGTTTACAAAGAAAACTACTGTAGGCTTATTTATTATGGACAACCATAACATACCCTGGAATTCTGAGTGGGGAGCGTCCTTTCATACAGATTATTAACATGGTAAAAAGGATAAGGAAGAAAGTAAGGCAAAAACCAATACTAGCTCTATAAGAACAGGGGGGTTGTCTATGTTTTGTTCATTACTTCATTGAGAATAACAGTATAACGAGGTCTCAATAAACATTCAGTGAATGAATGAATGGAAGAGCTGGGGGAGAAAGGGAGAGAGGGAGGAAGGAAGGAAAGAAAAAAGGAGAGGAAGAAAGAGGCTGATTTTCAAAAGCTTTAACTATAGAATTAAGTCCCCAGGGAAAAAAATTAAAGGAACTGTCTGGATTCATAGAAACCTCAAAATAAAAATTAAATAAATATAACCACATGATTTCTTTTATTAGAAATGTACCCAAGAAAAGCCGGCAAAGCCCATGACAAAGTACCCATGACTTCACTACCTGTGCTCAATATTTAACCAGACTTCTCTCCAAGAGCTCATTTTGCATAGCACCTCTTCTAATATCCTGGGCATGAGGCAGGGGTGAAGCCTGGATGGTGAAGGCAGTTTTTGCCAGGTCCTCTGCATGGGTGGCAGCATGCCCAGAACCATTTTCATACACTGCAGTGATGGAAGGAGCCCAAGAAATAATTTTGCCAATAGCCTTACCTCCAGGAAGCAATGTATTTGAGCAACTCCAAATCAGAGTCTTATCTCTTTTCATGACTTCTAACTTGTATAAAAATGTGTCTCTGCATATGAGACTTTAGGTAAGTTACTCCATCTTGAATATCAGTCTTCTCATATTTGAAATGGACAAAAAGCAGTATCTACCTTATGTGACTATTATGAAGACTGAGGAGTGACTATAAAGTACATAGCACAGTGTCTGGTATATAGTGAGTGCATAGGTGGTATTATCACAGCAGGTAAGCTTATTTTGTAAACAAAAGAGTAAGACATGCCTTGAGGTCCGGGCATTTCATCTTTAATCCCTGGCTTGTACTCCTTAAGTCTGACTAGTCCGTAGTTGTAAATCAATGAATGATTTGTTATTCCCCAAAGTCCTGGATGTTGTTGCATCCACTTCATCCTTTCCTTAAAGGCTCATGGATGCATAAAGCTCTAATTGTGCAGTACCGAGGTATATCTTCCCACTGTAGGTAAGAACTATCCCCGGCTTCCTCAGTATAAGTGCGGGTTTTAGTTCAAAAGTAGCCAAACAGGCGCGGTGGTTCATGCCTGTAATCCTAGCAATCTGAGAGGCCAATGCAGGTGGATGGCTTAATCTCAGGAGTTCGAGACTAGCCTGAGCAAGAGTGAGACCCTGTCTCTACTAAAAATAGAAAAACTAGCCCAGCATTGTGGTAGGCACCTGTCGTCCCAGCTAATCAGGAAGCTGAGGCAAGAGGATCGCTGAGTCTAAGAGTTTGAGGTTGCTGTGAGCTATGACACCAGGGCACGCTACCCAAGGTGACAAAGTAAGTAAAAGACAAAGTCTTTTTTTTTTCAAAAACAAAGAAAAGAAGAAGAAAATAACAACAAAAGTAGCTAGAAAATGCCCAAAGTAAACAAAATAATTAGGTCTAACATGCTGACACATGACTTGGTGGAGGGCAGAGATGGTACGCAGTCAGTGTGGCATAACCGACAGAATGGAGATTGGCGTTCAGAAACTAAGGTTCAGGCTCAACGCCTGTGGCTCAAGCCGCTAAGGCACCAGCCACATACACCTGAGCTGGCGGGTTCAAATCCAGCCCGGACACATAAAACAACAATGATGGCTGCAACCAAAAAACAGCCGGGCGTTATAGTGGGCACCTGCAGTCCCAGCTACTTGGGAGGTGGAGGCAGGAGAATCGCTTGAGCCCAGGAGTTGGAGGTTGCTGTGAGCTGTGATGCCACGGCACTCTACCCAGGGCGATAGCTTGAGGCTCTGTCTCAAAAAAATAAAAAAAGAAAAGAAACTAAGGTTCAAATGCTATTTTTCCACTTTCACCTGGGTAAGCAAGTTCCTTTACTTCTCCTGGCCTCAGTTTATTCTTTTATAAATTGCGAGTACATACTAGATTAACTTTAAAGTTCCTTTTTAGCTACAAGACTTAATCATTCCATGGAAATGGTAAACGCCAAGAGGATGGCTGGCAAGAGCAAAGTGTATATAAAGATATGAGGCTAGGAGGAACAAAAAAAAGAACGTGACTATGAAAGGAAAACTACGGGCTAGTAGGAGAAAGGATTAAGCCAAACATTACCCAGAAGAGCACATAAGAGTTACATAAGGGTAACCCAGAAGGGTGCAGACTGAGAGGATGAGCTGGCCCGAGTGCCTCAGGAAAGACTACCATAGGAAAATTCTAAAGGGCCAATATCCTGGAAGACCATTTATCTTGAAAACTGCAGTATGAGCCATAAAGAACCTTGTCTCTTTAGAGACTAGGAAGTTGAGAGAAAGTATCTGATGACCTGAGAGAAAAACCATGTTAAACTCCAAAATCAAATATAATGCTGGACTCTTTAGGTCTACTGTGTAGCTACAAACTACTCACATCTAAGGTTAAGAACTCAACTAAAGACCAGCTGCCAAAGTTCAAATTGTGGCTCTATCACTTAATAGTCATTGGTCCTTGGGCAAGAGACCTAACAGAGCTGTGCTGCAGTCTTCATCTGTAAAATGGGCAGAAAATCTCAAACCACCTCATAAGACTGTAAAGATTAAATTAGCCAATATATGAAAAATACCTTGAACAGGGGCTGTATCTGGCAAATACTAAGCGTCAGCTTATTTATTTTTTTGCTTAGGAAGGGATGTTTACATGACTTACTGCAAAGTCACTTCATTCTCATCAAGAGGATTTAGGGGCAGGATTTTCTGCACAAGGCTGAAACCTACAAAATGAATCCTGCTTTTGTTGCCCTTTTGTTCCCTGGGTAGGAGAAAACCTCTGACCACTGCTGGTGGTGCTACTCGTATGTCACCAAAGCCCCAGCTGCTGCCATCATTCCCAAGGCACCAATACAAGGAGCACCCAATGACCCTGGGAGGTCAGACGGGCCAGCACTGAAGAAAACAATATGGGCTCGGTGCCTGTAGCTCAAGTGGCTAAAGTGCCAGCCACATACACCAGAGCTGGCAGGTTTGAATCCAGCCCTGGCCTGCCAAACAACGACAACTACAACCAAAAAATAGCCAGGCATTGTGGTAGGTGCCTGTGGTCCCAGCTACTTGGGAGGTTGAGGCAAGAGAATCGTTTAAGCCCAGGAGTTGGAGGTTGCTGTGAACTGTGATGCCATGGAACTCTACCCAGGGCGATGGTTTGAGGTTCTGTCTCCAAAAAAAAAAAAGAAAACAATATGCTCAGAAGGTTTCCTTTGGCAAATTTGCCATGCCATTCTCCCCTCCATTTATTATAAATGTACTGCTAAGTAATCCTAACTTGAAGGTAGTTGTTTTTTGGTACCAAGACATTAAAAATGATATATTAGGCCAGGTGTGGTAGCTTGCCTGTAATCCTAGCACTCTGAGAAGCAAAGGCAGGAGAATCCCTTGAGCTCAGAAGTTGGGAGACCAGCCTGAGCAAAAGGGAGACCCCATCTCTACTAAAAATAGAAAACCTTAGCCATGCATGGTGGCATGTGCCTATAGTCCCAGCCGCTTGGGAGGCTGAGGCAGGAGGGTCACTTGAGTCCAGGAGTTAGAGGTTGCAGTAAGCTGACACCACTGCACTCCAGCCTGCATGACTGATACTCTTTCTCAAAAAAGAAAAAAAATGTTTTTAACTTTTTCCATCCGTTTTCAGGCTTCTCACAGACCTATAAGTTCCATTTGTTACACCTAATTCTCCCTCATGTGTTTCTATTTACCCTTCATCTCATTATGTATTCTTAATTTTTCTTCCAAATGCTATGCAAAACAGTTAGTTTTACATGTCTACAGCTTCCCAGAATTATCACACATAGGAAAATATGGTGCATCAATATCCACGTTTACAAGTAAAAAAAACAGCATTTTAATATAATCAACAACATTAAAGAGCTAAAACCACGTCATTTCCATGCTCTCTCACCCTAACCACTGAGCTCCAAAGACTTATTTTATTTTCATCCGCAAGGCAAAATATTAATCTGAAGTGGACCAAATAATCTGGCTTGCTGACAAAATACTAATGTTTCTTGAATTTTTTTTTTTTCCTTTTCGAGACAGAGCCACAGCTCACAGCAACCTCAAACTCCTGGGCCCAAGCAATTCTCCTTCCTCAGCCTCCGAAGCAGCCAGGACCACAGGCGCCAGCCACAATGCCCAGCTAGCTCTTTGTTGCAGTTGTCATTGTTGTCCAGCTGGCCTTGGCCTAGTTTGAATCCACCAGCCTCGGTGTATGTGGCTGGTGCTGCAACCACTGTCTACAGGTGCCAAGCAGTTTCCTGAATTTTTTAAAGTATGATTTAGAGAAGGAACAATCATTATTCATTGACTATACCATTTCAATTCCACAGTCTATGGAGATTTACTCTACAGGACAGGAGGAAGAAAGTAATGCCATCACTGGAGGATTGCTTGAGCTCAGGAACTCAAAACCAGCCTGATAAGGAGTGGACCCCATCTCTACTAACCTAGAAAAATTACAGGTGTCGTGGCAGGTGCCTATAGTCCCAGCTACTCCAGGAGGCTGAGGCAGGAGGATCACTTGAACCCAGGAGTTTGAGGTTGCTGGGAGCTAGGCTAACACTATGGCACTCTAGCTTGGATGACAGAGTGAGACCTTGTCTCAGGAAAAAAAAAAAAAAAGTAGTGTAATGCCATCAACCAGATTCTGCTTACTTCATCCATGTGCCAAAGAGTAAAAGATACTTAAGAAAGGACACTGATGTGACTGAGGAAGCAGCACACACAGCCTGGCCTAACTGACAAATTTCTCTGGGTTTTTCCTTCAGATGCTCTGGACCTTCCTGATAAGGGTTAGAAACTTCATTTTGAACTCTGTTGATGACATTTCAAAAACAACCTTCCTGTTAAATACAAGAAAGTTACACGTGGAATTTAAAAATGTACGAACTGTTGAGTTTAAAAATTTTTATTATTATTTTTTTTGAGACAGAGTCTCACTATATTGCCCTCAGTACAGTGCCGTGGCATCACAGCTCACAGCAACCTCAAACTCTTGGGCTTAAGAGATTTTCTTGCCTCAGCCTCCCAAGTAGCTGGGACTACAGGCCCCCGCCACAATGCCTGGCTATTTTTTTTGTTGCTATTGTTGTTTAGCTGGCCTGGGCTGAGTTTGAACCCACCAGCCTAGGTGTATGTGGCCGATGCCCTACCCAGTGAGCTATGGGCACCACCCTGTTATTCTTTTTTTTTATTTTTTTTTTTATTTTTTATCTATTTATTTATTTATTTTGAGACAGAATCTCAAGCTGTCACCCTGGATAGAGTGCCGTGGCATCACAGCTCACAGCAACCTCCAATTCCTGGGCTCAAGCGAGTCTCTTGCCTCCGCCTCCCAAGTATCTGGGACGACAGGTGCCCGCCACAACGCCCGGCCATTTTTT
>CAUYRH010140132.1:0-29988 GCA_963574655.1 Perodicticus potto
TTCAAACCCGGCCTCGGCAGAACTGCAAAACAGAAAAATAGCCGGGCGTTGTGGCGGGAGCCTGTAGTCCCAGCTACTCAGGAGTCTGAGGCAAGAGAATCGCCTAAGCCCAGGAGTTGGAGGCTGCTGTGAGCTGTGTGACGCCACAACATTCTACCGAGGATGATAAAGTGAGACTCTGTCACTACAAAAAAAAAAAAAAAAAGAGTCTTCTGCTCTGTAGAATGTGGTATGTCACTTGATGTTAGACTGTGACAGTTTAAACATGTAAACTATAAACCTTTAAGCCAATGCTAAAAAAATAACAAAAGAGTGTTATACCTGTAACTAAGGAGATAAAAATACTGAGTGAAGGAAAATAGGCTATCTACAATGTATACATTTATCAAAATATCACGTTGTATCCCACAAACACATAGTTACTGTCAGTTAAAAATTTAAAGTGAAAAAAGGCCACATTGATTAAAGCATGTCAAAGGGGGTATAGGGGCCAACTGAAAGAGCTCCTAATGTTTGAACTGAACATAGCAATATGAGGTTATAACCCGAAGTATGAAATGTCTGTGATTCAGTATTGATAAAAATAACTCATTTAGGCTCGGTGCCTCTGACTCAATGGGCTAAGGCGCCAGCCACGTACACCTGAGCTGGCGGGTTCGAATCCAGCCCGGGCCCGCCAAACAACAATGACAGCTGCAACAAAAAAATGGCCGGGCATTGTGGCGGGCACCTGTGGTCCCAGCTACTTGGGAGGCAGAGGCAGGAGACTCACTTGAGCCCAGGAATTGGAGGTTGCTGTGAGCTGTGATACCACAGCACTCTGTCCAGGGCAACAGCTTGAGGCTCTGTCTCAAAAAAAAAAAGATTAATAGCCGGGCGTTGTGGCGGGCGCCTGTAGCCCCAGCTACTCGGGAGGCTGAGGCAAGAGAACCCCCTAAGCCGGCTTGGTGCCTGTGGCTCAACAGGCTAAGGCGCCAGCCACGTACACCTGAGCTGGTGGGTTCGAATCCAGCCGGGGCCCGCCAAACAATGACAGCTGCAACCAAAAAATGACCGCGCGTTGTGGTGGGCGCCTATAGTCCCAGCCACTTGGGAGGCGGAGGCAGGAGAATTGCTTGAGCCCAGGAGTTGGAGGTTGCTGTGAGCTGTGATGCCACAGCACTCTATCCAGGGTGACAGCTTGAGGTTCTGTCTCCAAAAAAAAAGAGAATCCCCTAAGCCGAGGAGTTGGAGGTTGCTGTGAACTGTGATGCAACAGCACTCTACCGAGGGCAATAAAGTGAGACTCTGTCTCTACAAAAAAAAAAGATTAAGTGAAAGGTTGAGCATCAGAGAAGAGGAGGTCAAAAAACTGCAACCAGAGGGCGGCGCCTGTGGCCCAAAGGAGTAGTGTGCCAGACCCATATGCCAGAGGTGGCTGGTTCAAACCCAGCCCTGGCCAAAAACTGAAAAAAAAAAAAAAAAAAGAAACTACAACCGGGGGCGGCGCCTGTGGCTCAGTGAGTAGGGCGCCGGCCCTGAGGGTGGCAGGTTCAAACCCACCCCGGCCAAACTGCAACAAAAAATAGCCGGGCATTGTGACGGGCACCTGTGGTCCCAGCTACTTGGAAGGCTGAGGCAAGAGAATCGCCTAAGCCCAAGAGTTGGAGGTTGCTGTGAGCTGTGACATTACTGCACTCTACCCAGGGCGACAAAAAAAAAAAGAAAGAAAGAAACCACAACTGGTATCTAGGTAGCAATTGAAATCACTATGAAGTATAAGAGTAATGTTAGAGATAATGGTGTGGAGGGGACTACAGTAGAATCTCCAGAGTTGACCACCTCCTTAAAATGACCTGATTTTCATAGACCAGACATGTACCACATGTACATGTCAGTACAATAGGCCTAGTTCCTTATTTGGACCACCACTGTGTATTGACCAGTTCATTATAGTCCGTTGGGTGGTCAACTTAAAGAGGTTCTATAGGATATATTCTCTTGAAGGAGCGAGGAAGAGTGGCCTGGGGTTTGGTGGTTATTTAGAGTAAAGAAAGATAGTTTATACACTTGAAAGCCCAGGAGTTCTAGAGAGGGAGAGAGTGAGATCTCAAAGAGCAATGAAGAGCCAAAAGGACACTTAACTCCATTTGCAGGCCCAGAATTGTGGGTGAGAGAAGAGCCACCAGTAGAGAGCAGTGTGGGTGAAAGTAAGGCAGCTGCACAGGCATGTAAACATGAGAATGGAGAGACTGGGGGAATACCCGGGAATTCTGCACTGCTTATAGTCATTTACATAAATGAACATAAGGATTTATCTCACAGTAGTAAGAAGGTCGTGAGTGTTAGGAGTTGGTAGTGGTAGTGTACTTAATAAAAGTGCTTAATTTTATGGGCTTCCCTCTTAATCCTTTCTGATGGAAAGGTAGAGGCTCAGAACAAATGGTCTTATGATTTTACCTTGAAATTAACTGCCATCTCAGAGATGATTTCTTAGAATTGGATTTTTTTTTTTTTTTTTAATTTGGAGATAGAGTCTCAAGCTGTTGCCCTGGGTAGACTGCTGTGGCATCACAGCTCACAGCAACCTCCAAACTCCTGGGCTCAAGTGATTCTCTTCCTTCAGCCTTCCAAGTAGGTGGGACTACAGGTGCTCTCCCCAACGCCCAGCAATTTTTTGGTTGTAGCTGTCATTGTTGTTCGGTGGCCCGGGCTGGATTTGAACCTGCCAGCTTTGGTGTGTGTGGCTGGCGCCCTAGCCACTTGAGCCACAGGTGCCAAGCCAGAATGGGATTTTTTAAATGAAAAATTTGAGGGAAATACCATATGAAGAGAAGTTAACTTAGATGACAAGGAAATAGGTGTGCTTATACACTGTTGGTTTGTGTATAAATTGGCGTCCTTTTTAAAATGTCATTTTGGCAGTACACCAGAAACCTTAAACAATTTAGGAGAAAATCTGGGAGTTTGGTGATGTTTTAGATGTAATACTAAAAGCGGAATTCATGGAAGAATAAATTGGACTTTGTCAAAATCTTATGCTTCGTGAAAGGCACTTACAAAAAATGAAAAAAAAGTCATAGGCTACAAGAAAATATTTGCAGAACACTTGGCTGATAAAGTACTTATATCCAAAATATACAAATAATTCTTTTTTTGTTTTGGAGACAGAGTCTCACTTAGTTGCCTTGGGGTTGAGTGCCATGGCAGCATAACTCCCAGCAACCTCAAACTCTTGGGCTTAAGTGATTCTTTTGCCTCAGCCTCCTGAGTAGCTGGGACTACAGGTGCCCACCACAACACCTGACTATTTTTTAGAAATGAGGTCTCGCTCTTGGCTCAGGATGGTCTGGAACTCCTAATCTCAAGCAATCCAACCACCTTGGACTCTTAGAGTGCTGGGATTACAGGTGTGAGCCGCCGTGCCTGGCAAAATATACAAAGAATTCTTAAAGCTCAGCAATAAGAATGCAAACAACTCAATTTATTTTTTATTTATTTATTTTTTTGAGACAGAGTCTCACTATGTCGCCCTCAGTAGAGTGCTGTGGCGTCACAGCTCACAGCTACCTCAAGCTCTCGGGCTTAAGCGATTTTCTTGCCTCAGCCTCCCAGATATCTGGAACTCCAGGAGCTTGCGACAATGCCCGGCTGTTTTTTTATCATTGTTGCTTAGCTGGCCCAGGCCAGGTTCGAACCTGCCAGCCTTGGTGCATGTGGCCTGCGCCAAGCCAACCCAATTTAAAAATGGACAAAATTATGAGCTCTTTGGAAGGAGGTGTGGAGAATCCTCAAAGAACTCAAACTAGATCTCCCATTCAATCCTCCAATCCCATTAATAGGCATCTGCCCAGAAGAAAAATAGTCCTTTATCATAAGGACATTTGCACCAGACTGTTTGTTGCAGCTCAATTTACAATTGCCGAAATGTGGAAACAACCTAAATGCCCACCAACCCAGGAATGGATTAACAAACTGTGGTATATGTATACTATGGAATACTATTCAGCCATTAAAAAAGATGAAGACTTTACATCTTTTGTATTAAAGTGGTTGGAGATGGAACACATTTTTCTTAGTAAAGCTTCACAAGAATGCAGAAGGAAGAATCCAGTGTACTTTATTGTAATATGAAGGCAGCCGATGAATTAATACAAGGTGGGGTGGGTAAGGGAATGAGCAGGTGGGGAGAAGAAAGGAGGTAGGGGCTGGGGGGATCATAATGTATGGCATACCTCTTGCGGGTGGGACACAATTATAAGAGGGACTTTAACAAATGCAGTCAGTGTAACCTAATTCTTTGTACCCTCAATCCCAAACAAACAAATAATTTCATGAAATCTTTCCCAGCGAAAAATAAATAAAAATGGGCAAAAGATCTGAGTAGACAGCCCACCAAAGAAGATGCATACTTGGCAGATAAGTGTATGAAAAGAGCTCAACATCATGTAATTAGGAATTGCTAAATTAAAACAGCAGTGAGTTACCACTACATACCTATTAGAATGGCTAAAGTCCAAAACTGACAGAACCAAATTCCAGGTTAGGATATGGAAAAACAGAAACTCTCATTCATGGTTGATGGGAATGGACACTCTGGAAGACAATTTAGCAGTTTCTTATACAACTAAACAATCTTACCATATGATCTAGCAGTCATGCTTCCTAGGTATTTACCTATATGAGTTGAAATTTTATGTCCACAAAAAAACTATACACAAATGTTTATAGCATCTTTTATTCATAATTGCCAAAAAGTAGAAGTAACTGAGATATCTTTCAAAAAGTGGATATATAGACTGTGGTACATGCATAAACAAAATGAGCCATCAAACCACAGAACTTGGAAGCACTTTAAATGCATACTGCTTATGCATTTAAGAGCCCAGTCTAAAAAGGCTACGTGTTGTATGATTCCAAGTGTAGAGAGTAAAAAAGACCAGTGGTGGTAGGGGATGGAGGTTGAAGAGGCTGAATTGGGGACTCTTGAGGGCAACGATACTATTTTGTATGATATTAAATGGTGGATATATGATAATACTCATTTGTCAAAACCCATAGAACAGCTGGGCACAGTAACATGATCCTGTAGTCCCAGCTACTCAGGAGGCTGAGTCAGTTGAGCCTAGCTGCAGTGAGCTATTAGACTACTATACTCCATCCTGGGCAATGGAGTGAGACCCTCCTCTCAAAAAGAGAAAAACAACTCCTAGAAGAATATAATGTATTCCCCAAAGAATGAATCATAATGCAAACTATGGGCTTTAGTTTAATAGAAATGTATCGACATTGGTTCATTTGTAACAGATGTAACATACTATAACGTGAGATAATAAGGGAATCTTTGTCAGGCTGTTGATGTTGGAACTGAGGACTGTCTCCTGGATTGTCTGTAAACTTAAATTTCTTAAAAGTCAATTAAAAGAAAATTCAATTTCTAGAAATTTAAAGGCAGTAATCAGAAGTATATAAGGATTTTCTGAAGGAGGTTGACTAAATTAATGAAACATCCTTTTTAATAAGGCGCTATTTAGTCATTAAAATAATTTCTACATTTAGGCTCGGCGCCTGTGGCTCAACGGGCTAAGGCGCCAGCCACGTACACCTGAGCTGGTGGGTTCGAATCCAGCCCAGGCCCGCCAAACAATGACGGCTGCCAACCAAAAAATGGCCGGGCGTTGTGGCGGGTGCCTGTAGTCCCTGCTACTTGGGAGGCAGAAGCAGGAGACTCGCTTGAGCCCAGGAATTGGAGGTTGCTGGGAGCTGTGATGCCACGGCACGCTATCCAGGGCGACAGCTTGAGGCTCTGCCTCAAAAAAATAAAAAAATAAAAACAAAAAATAAAATAAAATAATTTCTACATTTAATTAGTTACTAGTAATGATGAGGCTGGGATATAGCTAATTTTTAAAAATATTTCCACAAATCCCATTGTTTTGAGTAATATGTATGACTTGGAGAAACTTCAACAGTAAACCAAATGACTGAATGTGGTTGTGGTCATTTTTCTTAATACCTTTTAAGTTTTATAGTTGGATTTTTTTTTTATAGGCATTATGTATCAAATTTATAATCCAGCCCTCAAAAAAGTAAAACTGATTTTGGAAAAGAACTTAAGGAAATGTAACATCCAAAAATAAAGGAAATATTAAATCTAAATAGGTAGAGATAACCTTACTTAAGTTATTTATGGTGATTGTTTTTTTTTTTTATTTTTGAGACAGAGTCTCAAGCTATCACCCTGGAGAGAGTGCTGTGGCATCATAGCTCACAGCAACCCCAAACTCTTGGGCTTAAGAGATTCTCTTGCCTCAGCCTCCCAAGTAGCTGGGACTACAGGCGCCTGGCACAACGCTCAGCTGTTTTTTGGTTGTAGTTGTCATTGTTTGGCAGGCACAGGCTGGATTTGAACCTGCCAGCTCTGGTGTATGTGGTTGGCGCCCTAGCTGCTGAGCTACAGGCGCCAAGCCTGTAGTGGTTGTCTTTAAAGAAGTAAGAAGCTGGCTCAGCGTCTGTGGCTCAAGCGACTAAGGCGCCAGCCACATACGCCGGAGCTGGCGGGTTCAAATCCAGCCCGGGCCTGCCAAACAATGATGGCTGCAACCAAAAAATAGCTGGGTGTTGTGGTGGGCGCCTGTAGTCCCAACTACTTGGGAGGCGGAGGCAGGAGAATCGCTTGAGCCTAGGAGTTGGAGGTTGCTGTGAGCTGTGATGCCACGGCACTCTACCCAGAGTGACAGCTTGAGGCTCTGTCTCAAAAAAAAAAAAAAAAGGGTAAGAAGTTCATGAACTTTATAAAATGCTCTCTCATGTTGTTGTTCAACCTTGAGTATGTCAAAGATGTTCTTCTATTTTTTAGGCCTTATACCTGATAGCAACTAATGGAACCCCAGAACTTCAGAATCCAGAAAAACTTTCTCCGATATTTCGAGATTTCTTAAATCGATGTTTGGAAATGGATGTGGAAAAAAGGGGTTCAGCCAAAGAATTGTTACAGGTAAATTTGGGAGGATTCCATTTTAAGAAAAAGTTGCTTCTTAAGAGTAACAACAGAAAGTTTTCGTGGGGTTAATAATTATATTTCACTAGTCAGTAATTACCACCAGAATGGCAGCTGCTGTATTTTAGGATTTTTATCTGCTTGGAATAGAATTCTGATAATACCATATTAAGTTTTTGTATATTATCAGTTTGCATACACGCTCATTGCTGGCGTGTAAATATTGGTGAGTCATTTAACTGTAGATCTTATACTATTACAAAAGCTAAAACAACTCTTTCAACTATAAAAGTAATGTGTTGATTATGTTGATTTTTATCCAGTACTCAAAGCTTTGTTTGGTTTATTAAATAAATTATGATCCATAAGTAATCTTGGAGCTTAATTGTAAGAAATTATTTTGTTTCTGAATTGACTAAGGACATTTATAAATTCATTTTTTCTCTTCTTTCTGGCAGCATCCCTTCCTGAAACTGGCCAAACCATTATCTAGTTTAACACCACTGATCATGGCAGCTAAAGAAGCAATGAAGAGTAACCGTTAACATCGTTGGCTGTGGCTTCCTATTCTTTTTCCATTTTCTAAAAGAAGTCTTTTAACATATGAAAATTATTACTCTTTTGGGGGTTTAAAGAAATGGTCTGCATAACATGGAGGGAAAAGCAAGCTACTATTCTCTGAGGACAACAAAGAGAAAATTGCAAGAAGAAAATTCTGACTTTAAAACAAAAACACCCGTTCTTTAGGGTCCAAAAGGAATTGTGGACTGAATCACTAGCCTTATGTATTTCAGCAGACAAACTATCAGGGCCATTTATCATGCTTGAGATTTGCATTTTATTTTGCTGACTTTGTTATAATAGATACCATTCGTTGTCCCCTTTTGGGATACTTTCAATACTTGAATGGCAGATTTGAGTTTTTCAGAGTATTTGTTTCATCTGTTAGTCCTCTTTTTCTCTCCTTCACTAGCTTTCCTTTCCCCCGACTTGCTCCTGTTGAGTTGCTTTGAGAAAGTTTTCCTCATGCCTAAATTCAAGACAAGTGTGATAGAAATTATGTAGCTCTTTATATTGGCAAGGGAGCTCTTTATGGTTTAACTTTATATAGAAGTTAGGAGCAGCTACCGTTACACATAATGTTTCAGTTCAGAACTTGGCCTAAAGGAAGGGAAGAAAAAGCATGTGATTTCTAGCTTTTTTAACAATGTGAAAAAGTCAATTTTAGAAATGTCATGGTAGTGAGTTTGGCATTTGTTCCGTGTATAGAGAGAAGACTACTAATCTATATTTATAACTAAATCATTGAAATAGAAAAAGAATCCCATTAAATATACATTCTTATAATTTTGTCTTCCTTTCTGCCTATTTCCTCTTCAGATTTGGCTTCAGGAACCAAAGTGATTTGTTCCTGTTCCATCTTGGGCTTTATGACTTTGGTTAGTCCCGGGACCTTCCCCTTCCTTCCTTTCTCTCCTTTCATTTCAGAAATAAATTTTTGTATATGTTGCAGTTTTAGGTTTAGGTTTCTTTTTAATTAACCCTCTCTCACTTTATACATACCATTCCTAACCCCTGTGCCAACTAATACAATAACCATTGATTTTTCAGAATTTATAAGTTAACTTTTTTTTCCATTTAAAGGAGAAAAATATTTGGGACTAGTGGAGACAAAGTGAGAGACTTGAACCTTGGTGAGCTCTGAAATAACTAGATGAGATTATATTCACATAAGCGAAACAGTATTACAGAGAAGCAGCTTATGACCAGTAAGCTGTAGAGATATGTCATAAGTTACATTGCTCCCAAACCATTACCAATCTTTTACTGTCTATGAGAACTTAAGTGATAAAGTACTTCTTGAATTGTTGAGTAACTTTAGTTTTTTGGTTATTTTTTTCTCAAATTTGAGAATATTCATGTAAAAAACTGGAGAAAGGAAAAAGATGAAATGTATTTGTTGATAGAAATACTTTTTTTATTTTAAAGATTAAAAACAGGTCTGTGACCTGTAGCATTAATTATTCTAATGCCCTTTCTTGTCCCCTCCACTTCTCTTCTTCCTTCTCCTCTATTTCTCTCCTTATTTTCAGTTGTTTTACTTCTTGAGTAGGTATTGTTCCTTCTGACATGCCTGGAACCACATAAAAGAAATGCCTGTGGTTTGGTTCTGGCATTTCATTCACACCATCCCCTCCCAATTAACTTCATACCTGCTTGCTATCTTGCAACAGTACAAATCATGAATTACAATAATTTTGCCATTTTGGAGTATGTTAAGGAATCTAGTATGGTTTTATTTCCTATTACTCCCATTATATCTATGTTAAGATGCAAGTATAAGGAGATAAATGGCTGTTTTTTAATTGATAAGACAGGAAGATTTAAAAAAAAAATGAGTAAAGTAATAAATGCAACTTACATCTAGAGCACTTAATGATCTCCTTTCAATATAATTCTTAATTTCCTTTTTCTCTGGACTATATTGGCTTTCTCCACCTAGTACTGAATTATAGGAATGCGCCGGTTTATTTCTGGTGGAAAGCTACAGTGCATTGAGTTCCAGATTTGAACATTGTTTCTGAACATTTATCTGGATGGATTATGATAAAGAAGATGTTACCAATGAAATAGAAAACCAACTATATGATAAGACTGTGATCATTATGACAAGTGAGAAGGCACTTCCATCCTAAAACATAAAGGCCACATTCATTGAATATTGTGCCAATGTCCTATTTTATGCCTGTGACTCAACAAAGGGCTTTTCAGATGATAAGAAGCAGTTTGGGATTTGTATTTACAACTTTTTTGATGGTTACCCGCATGTCCATTGCTGGCAACGGACTTTGTCATTAAAACCTAACTCCTAGGTTAAGGGAGCTACACTGTGGTTTATTCTTTACTGACTTAGATAAACTAACCTGTAATAGAAATATGCTTTGTTTAATTCTGAAATGTGTCATTTAAGAAAAAAAATCTTAAAAGCAATACAGATTTGTGATTTATTAGTTAATTGCAAATTAAAGTGTCTGGATCTTGTTGAAAAAACAATTATATCTGAATCAAGATTCATGTTTTTTAAAAATGACTGCCTTTTGTATACCACCTTTTTATCATTTTAGAATGAAAATTCCCATTTAAATCTTGAAAGTTATCTTAGTAGTCCTCTTATTACTAGAACAATACTACTATAGTACTTATTTATTATATTTTAGATTCTCTGGTGGTCTTAAAGTTTTCTTTTTCCTTTTGCTGCTTTTAGGGACATTTAAAATTGGGAAACCATGAAAACATTGAGCATTTTATCTTACCTACAAGAATAAACAAGTAGAATGTGTAACGTGAGACACCAAGGCTAACACAGCTCCATCTTCATGTGTTGAGTGCCTGGCATATATGAATTCTCTTCCCTTCAAAATATAAATATTAAGCTGCTTAAAATTCATCTAGTAACCACCAGTCCTAAATGAGCCTGTGCCTTTAACAAGCAGTTTTAAACTACCTATGAGTGTTTCTTTATAGGGCTCACTTAAATATGTGTTTATTTGTATATACTATATTCTAGCCAGAATAATTTCAGATCTGATCAGGTAGTAGCTATAATTAGAAAAAATAGGTGCTCAAAGAATTCACATTAGTTTTAAAGTCTAAAATTATTAAACTATATTGAGATCTATAGTGAGTGAAATGTCAAATTATCATTAGATTATAGCTAAAGTCCAGATTAATACTCACTTTGGTTTTTTTATAGTAGAATTTCATAGTAATATAAAAAGCAGATTGTCTTGTCTCCACTACTCCAACAGTAGATATTTAAGCAGTTAACATCAGTTTTTCCCTGGTGTGTGTATGTGTGTGTATAAGGAAAAAATGTATGTATATGTATATATATATATATATATATATATACACACACACACTTTTTTTTCTTCACTTATTGCATTTATTGAACACTCTGGCAAAGATGCTGTGGTAGATGATGGAGTTACAAAGAAGATTATCAAGCACTGGCCTGGCCTTGAAAGAACTGAAGTCTTTCTCCTTCATTGCAGAATGTTGCCAAGATAAGAGGCAGAATGAAATGTATGATAATTTTGTCAAATTATCATTTTATATTAAGACAATTACATTTGGAATTCATTCAACATCTTTGGTTGGAATGTATTGACTTTTTTTTTCCTGTTTTGATAGAGATGGAATTAAGTGAAAGTAGTATTTTTCTGTTGTGTCTTCAAATTTTATAATGCCTTTTAGTTTTAATTTAATCCCATTCGATTATTTAATTGTTACATTGACATTAACTGCTGTATTTGATGACTTTGTTCAATAATTTTGTTCTTTCAGGGCTAGAAATAAACTTTTTTAAATGTTCATTTTACCCTTTCCTAAACTTAAATTCTTTCTTTTGATCAGAATGGCATAAAAGAACACATATTTAAATGTCTAATAGACTTTCAAAGAGCTTTCTAGTGTTTTTAAGAATAAATATTTTTATAAACATTTAAAAAATTGTTTTAAACCTTTTAATGGTGTCATGGCACCATTTTGAATGTATTATAAAGCTCCAGGGAGGCACCTGTGGCTCAAAGGAGTAGGGCACCGGCCCCATATGCTAGAGGTGGCAGGTTCAAACCCAGCCCCAGCCAAAAACTGCCAAAAAAAAAAAAAAAGCTCCAAATTCAGAGCTTTTTTTTCCAGAAATGGGAGCTTTCCTTCTTCTAAATCAGGTTCAGAATAAATTTCTTATAAATGTTTCTGTATCAGACCCAGGGAAACAACTTCTGATATGTTTCAGCACCTGTAATAACTTCACTTGAAATTCGAATGCTTACCTGGCTGAAGTAATAAATAAAAACCTAATCAGAATTTCTGTGTTAAATGCACCAAGAAACTGTTAAGAGTACAATACAATACCTTAAGGCATTGCTTCATTACACAAATTTAATTTGGAATGTTGGGTACCCTAAGATGGCTAACAGCTGCAGTAATTCACTATCAAAAGGCATAAAATACACAGTATTTAGCCTGGGTGAGAAGCATAGGCAATGCTTGCTTAAAATGTATGTGTTAGACTGTATGGCTGTTTAGTTCTAACAGTGACTTTAATTATGGCAAATACTCAAAGAATTTGCCTAAGAAAAGTTTGAAAATGCCTAACTTATTTGAGAAACTATTTTCTAGGGTTTAGTGTATGCCTTACTACTACTACTTTAATTTTGGAGCTTTTTATTCAGAAATTATTTTGATGCTAAATTGTTTAATAAGTTTTATCTTTAAGGAGGAAGAAGAGAATTGGAGGAAACATTTTAGGCCTGGTTATTCAGGTTTTATTTTGGGTTTTTGTTGTTTTTTAGAGACAGAGTCTCTGTTGCCTAGGCTCAAGTGTCATGGTATCAACCTAACAGCAACTTCAATCTCGTGGATTCAAGTGATCCTCCTGCCTCAGCCTTCCAAATAGCTGGGATTACAGGCCCCTGCCACAATGCCTGGCTATTTTTATTTATTTATTTATTTATTTATTTATTTTTTGGCCTGGCTATTTTTAGAGACAGGGTTTCACTCTTGCTTATGCTGGTCTTAAACTCTTGAGCTCAAGCAATCTACCTACCTCGGCCTCCCAGGGTACTAGGATTACAGGCATGACCCACCACACCCAGCTATTCTAGGTTTTTAACAAAGTAACAGACAAACTATTAACAATTAAAATAATCTGCTGGGAATGGTGTCTCATGCCTGGAATATTAGCACGCTGGGAGGCCAAGACGGAAGGATCATTTGAGGCCAGAAGTTTAAGACCAGTCTGAGCAAAGTCGAGACCCCATGTCTACAAAAAAATAGAAAAATTAGTGGGTCCGGGTGGGGCACATCTGTAGTCCCAGCTATAGGAATTTGAAGTTGCTGTGAGCTATGATGGTGCCACTGCACTCTAACCCAGCTAACAGAGTTAGACCCTGTCTCAAAAAATAAAGTAGCCTAAATGAAATTGTAATAAATAGTGCCAGTCCCCAGATTTAGCCTTACCCGCTGCTCTACTTTTAACTCTTTGAGCTGTTTCAGCATATGTGAAAAGTACTAAACATTTTCAGACTTCTAAATTATATACATATGCATAATATTAAATATATTAAATGTACAGGTATTTCTGTATTTTTACTTTTTCTAGTAATGTTCTGCTTTGGCTGTTGAGAATTGGGGTACTATCCTTTTCTCACATTTTCTCCCCTTTAGTCTCCCAATTATGAGGTACCAATTTTTTATTAGATTAGTAATCAGTTTTTACCTTAATGTGGGAGTACTGTTCTCTTGGGTCAAGTAGTTTATCATTGCATGTCATTTATTGTGCAACTCTTGCTTTTTTTTTCCTATTGTTAATTTTGTCTGGTTTCCTTCCAAGGTTCCTGTGTTCTTATAATTAAACTTTTAGACTTGCCACAAAATTGCAGAAGTTCTATTTTCTTGCTTGGCTTATTCTCCCATTTTAGAGAAGTACATTCTGTACTAGCTTCCTGAGAAAAGGATAATGAGAAATAAAAATTTTAAGAACTTGCATATCTAAAAATGTTCCATCATCTTTGAAAATTTTGGAATCATTTCTTCATTATCCTACAGCCTCCTTGAAAATTTTGGAGTCATTTCTTCAGTATCTTACAGCCTGTCATTTCTGATAACAGCTTTATATGTGACCCATTTTTTTTTCTCTCTGGAACTTTTGTTCTGAAAATTCACCATGAAGTGCCTTGGCAAGGGTGTGCATGTTTTTTTTGTGACAGAGCCTCAAGCTGTCACCCTGGGTAGAGTGCTGTGGCATCACAGCTCACAGCAACCTCCAATTCCTGGGCTCAAGCGAGTCTCCTGCCTCTGCCTCCCAAGTAGCTGGGACTACAGGAGCCCGTCACAATGCCCGGCCATTATTTGGTTGCAGCCGTCATTGTTGGGCGGGCCCGGGCTGGATTCGAACCGACCAGCTCAGGTGTATGTGGCTGGCGCCTTAGCCCATTGAGCCACAGGCACCAAGCCAGGTTGTGCATGTTTTCATTGACTTTGGGCATTAGCATATCCCTGATGATTAGAAACATTGAGCATTTTTTCATATGTTCGTTGGCCATTAGTCGATCTTCTTTTAAAAGTTGCTATTAATATCTTTTACCCACTTTTTAATGGGGTTGTTTGATGTCTTCTTTGATTTGCAGAAGTTTTTTGTACATTAGCTGTACAGATGTTTCTTAATTTAATCAGATCCCATTTATTTATGTTGTTGCTGTGATTGTTTATCAGGTCTTCATAAATTTTTTGCCTAAGTCAATTTCTATATGTTTTTCCAACATTTTCTTCTGTAATTCTTATAATTTCATGCCTTTTGTTTAAGTCTGTTATCCATTGTGAATTAATTTTTGTGAGTGGTGA
The DNA here is from genome assembly GCA_963574655.1 of Perodicticus potto. Classification (NCBI taxonomy): domain Eukaryota; kingdom Metazoa; phylum Chordata; class Mammalia; order Primates; family Lorisidae; genus Perodicticus; species Perodicticus potto. The sequence goes on from CAUYRH010140132.1 coordinate 14,387, forward strand.
GAGGCACAAATCCTGTTACAGTCTTCTACATGTGGCCAATTTTCCCAGCACCATTTATTGAATAGGTATTATTTTCCCCTATGTCTGCTTTGTGGAAGATTAGTTGGCAATAGAAGGATGATTTTATATCTATTCTTGTGTTAGTACCTGGCTGTTTTGGTTACTATAACCTTGTATAACTTGAAATCTGGAAAATTGACACCTCCTAATTTGTTCTTTTTGCTTACAGTTGTTTTAGCTATACAGGATCTTTCTGGTTCCATATAAAATGTAGAATTTTTCCTAGATCTGTGAAAAATGATGTTGGTGTTTTAATGAAGATTGCATTGAATCTGTGAATCACTTTGGGTAATTTGAATAATGAGACATTTGAATAATGATTCTGCCAACCCATGACTTTGATAACGTATTTGTTTATATTTTCCACAATTTCCTTCCTCAGTGTTTTGCAGTTCTCCCTATAGAGGTCTTTCACCTTCTTGGTTGAATATATTCCTAGGTATTTTATTTTATTTATTGCTATTGTGAAAGGTGTGGAGTCTTTGATTTGATTCTCCGCTTGACAATTGTTGGTATGTAGTAATGCTATGATTTGTATGCATTAATATTGTAACTGAGACTTTGCTGAATTTATTTATCAACTCCAGGAGTCTCTAGGCAAAATCTTTGGGGTTTTCTAGATAGAGGATATCATCAGCAAAGAGTAACAGTTTAACAACGTTTCTTTCCCCATTTGTTTGTTTGTTTGTTTTTTGTAGAGACAGAGTCTCACTTTATTGTCCTCAGTAGAGTGTCCTGGTGTCACACAGCTCACAGCAACCTCTAACTCCTGGGCTTAGGCGATTCTCTTGCCTCAGCCTCCCGAGTAGCTGGGACTACAGGCGCCCGCCACAATGCCCAGCTATTTTTTTGTTGTTGTTGCAGTTTGGTCAGGGCCAGGTTTGAACCTGCCACCATCGGTATATGGGGCAAGTGCCTTACTCACTGAGCCACAGGCGCCACCCCTTTCTTTCCCCATTTGGATACCCTTGATTTCCTTCTCTTGCCTGATAGCTCTAGCTGTGATTTCCAGCACTATTTTGAATAGCAGTGGGGAACCTTGTCTGGTTCCAGTTAGAAGTGGGAATGCTTTCTGTTTTTCCCCATTCAGTATGATGGTGGCTATGAGGCTGTCATATATAGCTTTTGTAGTTTTGAGATATGTTCCATCTATGCCAATTTTGTTAATTCTTATAAAAGGGTGCTGAATTTTGTCAAATGCTTTTTCTGCATCTGTTGAAAGGATTATATGGTTTTTGTTTTTGCTTCATTTATGTAGTAAATTACATTTACAAATTTGTGTATGTTGAATATTCTTGCATTTCTTGGATTAAGCCCACCATTACTTTTTTTTCCCATAGGCAGCTGAATATGGTTTGCTAGAATTTTATTGAGAATTTTAGCATCTATATCCATAATGGATACTGGACTGTAGTTTCTTTTTTGATATGTCTTTTTTTTGGCTTTGTCAAGAAGGTGATAATGGCTTTGTAGAATGAGCTAAGGAAAATTCCTTGCTTTTATTTTTTTTGAGACAGCCTCAAGCTGTCACCCTGGGTAGAGTGCTGTGGCATCTACTGTGGCTCCAACTCCTGGGCTAAAGCGATTCTCTTGCCTCCACCTCCCAAGTAGCTAGGACTACAGGTGCCCGCCACAACGCCTGGCCATTTTTTGGTTGCAGCTGTCATTGTTGTTTGGCGGACTGGGTTGGATTCACACCGGCCAGCTCAGGTGTATGTGGCTGGCGCCTTAGCAGCTTGAGCCACAGGCGCCGAGCTAGGAAAATTCCTTGCTTCTTAATGTTATATGATAATTTCTGCAGTATAGTCACCAGTTCTTTTTTGTAGGTTTGATAAAGTTCAGCTGTGAAACCACTTAGTTCAGGACTATTTTGTTGTTGGAAGATTTTTTTATTGCTGCTTCAATTTCATACTTGATACTGCTCTGTTCAGGAGTTATGTTTCTTTCTGATTGAGCCTAGGAAAGTTGTATCCAAGAATTTCTCCATCTTCTGTGTGTTTTCAAGTTTATGTGCAAAGATCTTTATAGTATTCAGAGATGATATTTTTGTATTTCTGTGGTATCTTGTAACATTTTTTTCTTTTTTTTTTTTTGGTAAAGACAGAGTCTCACTTTATTGCCCTCGGTAGAATGCCATGGCATCACACAGCTCATGGCAACCTCCAACTCCTGGGCTTAGGCGATTCTCTTGCCTCAGCCTCCTGAGTAGCTGGGACTACAGGCAGGTGCCCGCCACAATGCCCGGCTATTTTTTTGGTGCAGTTTGGCCGGAGCTGGGTTTGAACCCGCCACCCTCGGGACATGGGGCTGGCGCCCTACCGACTGAGTCACAGGTGCCACCCTGTAACATTTTTTTCATTTTGGCTTGAATGTTTGAGGATCTTTTTCTGTTTCTGATTAATCTAGTAAGAGGTTTGTTTTGTTGATTTTGTTTATCTTTCCAAAGAACCAACTTTTTGTTAATCTTCTTTGTAGTTCTTTTGGAATCGATTTCATTTAGTTCTGGTTGGGACATGGTTATTTCTTTTCTTCTGCTGGGTTTGGCATTGGTTTGCTCTTTATTTTCTAATTCTTTGAGATGATTCATTAAATTGTTGATTTATGATCTTTCTCTTTTTTGAACATAGGCATTCAGGCTATGAATTTTTCTCTTAGGACTGCTGTTGCAGTATCCCACAGAGTTTGGTAACTTGTACCCACTTTGTCATTTAGTTTGAAGAATCTTGATTTCCATCTTAATTTCTTCCATTACCTGATAATCATTCAGCAGTAGGTTAATTTTCATGACTTTGTGTAGAGTTGAAGATTTCTATTAGAATTTGTTACTAAGTTTATTCCACTGTGGTCTGAGAAGGCACGTGGTATAATTTCCTTTTTTTTTTTTAATTTGTGGAGTCATATTTTGTGGCCTAAGATGTGATCAATCTTAGAGAATGTTCCATGAATTTATGAGAAGAATGTATATTCAGGCGTTTAGGGGTAGAATATTCTTTAAATTTAGGTTCTTTCTGTTAGGTCCATTTGGTCTAGAGTCATGTGCATCATTTATTTGTTTATTTTCTTCTTGGAAGATCTGTGTAGGGGCACAGTCATCTGCACCCTTGTAAGGTCAATCAGTCTCCCATTTTGTGAAGGCAAGTTTAAAGTCTTTTTTGAGTTAGGAAAAATCCTGGTGGGATTTTCCAGGCTACTCCCTTAAGACGATTAACTGCCTCCAAATGGTCAGTTAAAGGATTATTACTTAGCATAAGAATAGCTTTGGTAAAGTAGTTATCAGTTAAGCCAGTTAAACCTTAGCCGATAAGGATAGTTTTACATAATAAGTGGTTATCAGTAGGATTTATCCATAGACCTGGAAGTACCAGGCAGTAAAAGGCCTGGGGCCAGGTTTAAGTCTTATGTTTGTTGATTAAATCATAAGATTAAGTCATGTGCTTGTTGATTAAGTTATGTGCCTATATAAGCCTTGTTGGAAGAAATAAATTTGCTGTGATGCCTGAGCAAGCTTAGCTGCTGAAATGCCTGAGCGAGTGTCAGTCATTCCCTTTCAAATCAGTCATTTTGTCTGCGGTGCTGCCTCTGCGTGGTTGATCAGGGGGACTGGGTGACAGCAACATCCTGTCTTGTTCTATCAGTAGAATGTTGAAGTTCCTTGCTGATACAAGGCTGCTGTTTATCATTTTGTTTAGATCAAGTAGGATTTTCTTTATGAATCTGGGTGCATCTGTGTTAGGTGCATAGATACTTGGGATTGTTGTCTTGTTGAATTTTTCTCTTCACCATTGTATAATGCCTGTCTTTGTCTTTCTTTATTTTTGTTGATTTGAAAGTCTGTTATCTGATATGAGAATGTTGACACCAGCTTTCTTTTTCTTTCTTTTTTTGTAGAGACAGAGTTTCACTTTATCGCCCTGGGTAGAGTGCCATGGCGTCACACACCTCACAGCAACCTCCAACTCCTGGGTTTAGGCGATTCTCTTGCCTCAGCCTCCCGAGTAGCTGGGACTACAGGCACCCGCCACAACGCCCGGCTATTTTTCCAGTTCGCCGAGGCCGGGTTTGAACCCACCACCTTCGGTATATGGGGCCGGCACCCTACTCGATGAGCCACAGGCGCCGGCCTTTCTTTTTCTTTTTTTAATTTTCTTTTTACACCAGCTTGCTTTGGTTTACATTTGCATGGAATATTGATTTCCATTCCTTCTCCTTGAGTCTGAATGAGTCCTTGTGAGTTTGATGCATTTCCTGGAGATAGCAGATACCTTGCCTGTATTTTTTGTTATCCATTCAGCCAACCCTGACTGAGGAATTCAAGCCATTCCTTTTTTTTCTTTAGAGACACAGTCTCATTTTGTCACCCTCTGTAGAGTGCCATGGCATCACAGCTCCCAGCAATCTCCAGCTCTTGGGCTTAGGTGATTCTCTTGACTCAGCCTCCCAAGTAGCTGGGACTACAGGTGCCAGCCACAACGCCCGGCTATTTTTTTGTTGCAGTTTGGCCAGGGTCGGGTTTGAACCCGCCACCCTCAGCATATGGGGCCGGCGCCCTACTCACTGAGCCAGAGGCACTGCCCAAGCCATTCATATTAATTGAAAGAATTGATAAGTGGAGTAGATTTCTGTTTATCCTGTTGCATAGAGCTTTATTGCTTTATTTTACCTCTTGAGCCACTGTGGTATCTGGGCTCTGAAATTTAACATTTAGATGGTTTTACACTGGTGGATGTCTATTGTGCTGATCTTTGTATAGTACAGATCAGATTATTTCCTGTACAGGTCTGGTCTTGACAAATTCCTCAGTGTTTGCTTGCCCAAGAAAGTCTTTATTTCTCACTCATTTAAGAAACTTAGTTTTAGGCTGGGTGTGGTGGCTCATGCTTGTAATCTTAGTACTCTGGGAGGCCCAGGTAGTTGGATTGCTTAAGCTCAAGAGTTCAAGACCAGCCTGAGCAAGAGTGAGACACCCCCGTCTATACTAAAAATAGAAAAACTTGGCTCAGCAGCTAGGGCACCAGGCTGGCGGGTTCAAACCCAGCCCAGGCCTGCCAAACAACAATGACAACTACAACCAAAAAATAGCTGGGCGTTTTGGTGGGCACCTGTAGTCCCAGCTACTTGGGAGGCTGAAGCAAGAGAATCGCTTAAGCCCAAGAGTTTGAAGTTGCTGTGAGCTGTGATGCAACGGCACTCTACCAGGGCAACGGCACTCTACCAGGGCAACATAGTGAGACTCTGTTTCAAAAAATAAATAAATAAAAATAGATAAACTAACTGGGCATTGTGGCAGATGCCTGTAGTTCCAGCTACTCAGGAGGCTGATGCAAGAGCATCACATGAGCCCAGGAGTTTGAAGTTGCTGTGAGCTATGATGCCACAGTACTTTCTACCAAAGGTGACAAAGTAAGACTTTGTCTCAAAAAAAAGAAAGAAATTTCGTTTTGCAGGATACAAAATTCTATGCTAGCCATTATTTTGTTTCAAAAAATCTTACGTCTCTTCTGTCTTGTAAGGTCTCAATTGAGAAATGACCAGCTAGTCTCTTGCTTTTGTCTTAATGGTTTGTAGGAGATCCTCTTTCATGTTAACGTTGGCTAGTCTGATGAATATATGTCATGGTGATTCTCTTGGCAATGAATCTCCCAGGTGTCCAGTGTAGATCTAGGAGCTGGATGTCCTGATTTCTAGTAAGACCCAAGAAGCCATGGTGGCTTACGCCTGTAATCCTAACACTCTGGGAGGCCAAGGCAGGAGTATCACTTAAGCTCAGGAGTACAAGACCAGCCTGAGTGAGAGTGACACCTCTTATCTGTACTCAAAAATAGAAAAATTAGCTGGGAATTGTGGGGGCCATCTGTAGTTTCAGCTACTAGGAGGGCTGAGATAGGAGAATCATTTGAGCCCGAGAGTTTGAGGTTACTGTGAGCTACACTGATGACAGGGCACTCTAGTCTGGGCAATGGAGTGAAATGCTGTCTCAAAAAAAAAATACCAGGGGTGGTGCCTGTGGCTCAAAGGAGTAGGGCGCCAGCCCCATATGCCAGAGGTGGCAGGTTCAAACCCAGCCCTGGCCAACAACAACAACAAAAAGGTAATATTAGGCTCGGCACCTGTGGCTCAACGGGCTAAGGCGCCAGCCACGTACACCTGAGCTGGCGGGTTCGAATCCAGCCCGGGCCCACCAAACAATGATGGCTGCAACCAAAAAAACATGGCCAGGCATTGTGGCGGGCGCTTGTAGTCCCAGCTACTAGGGAGGCGGAGGCAGGAGACTCACTTGAACCCAGGAATTGGAGATTGCTGTGAGCTGTGATACCATAGCACTCTATCCAGGGTGACGGCTTGAGGCTCTGTCTCAAAAAAAAAAAAAAAAAAAAAAACCTGGGAAATTTTCCTCAAATATTCCCTCAAATAGGTTTTCCAGCCTTTGTGTATTTTCTTCTTTACCCTCAGAGATGCCTGTAATTCTTATGTTAGGCCTCTACATAATTTCATTTGTCTTATGGGCTTTGTTTATTCATCTTACACTTTGTTCTTTCTCTTTGACTGACTTGTTTAATTCAAAGATGTTGTCTTCTAGCTCTGAAATTCTTTCTTCCATGTGGTCTAATCTATTCTTAAGCTTTCCACTGTGTTTAGTATTTCCTTGACTTTTTCATATTATCTCTGCCTTTTTTTTTTTTTTTTTTTTTTTAGATACAGAGTTTCCCTCTGTTGCTCAGGCTAGAGTACCATGGTGTTGGCCTAGCTCACATAACTTCAAACTCCTAAGTTCAAGCAATCCTCCTGACTCAACCTCCTGAGTACTTGGGACTATAGGCGCCTGCCACAATACCTAGTTACTTTTTTTTTTTTTTAGTAGAGACAGGGTCTCACTTTTGCTTAGGATGGTCTTGAACTCCTGAGCTCAGAGGATCTTCCTGCCTTTGCCTCCCAGAGTTCCACAACTTTAGGCATGAGCCTGTGCTCCCAGTCTTCAATTCCTTTTTTTTTTTTTTTTTTTTGAGACAGAGCCTCAAGCTGTCAGCCTGGGTAGAGTGCTGTGGCATCACAGCTCACCGCAACCTCCAATTCCTGGGCTCAAGCGAGTCTTTTGCCTCCGCCTCCCAAGTAGCTGGGACCACAGGCGCCCGCCACAACGCCCGGCCATTTTTTGGTTGCAGCTGTCATTGTTGTTTGGCGGGCTCGGGCTTCGAACCCGCCAGCTCAGGTGTACATGGCTGGCGCCTTAGCTTGTTGAGCCACAGGCGCCGAGCCTTCAATTCCTTTTTAATAATTTGATTTCTTCATTTCATTTCTTGTATTGTTTTTGTGGTTTCTTTTGGTTGGGTTCTTATTTTCTCCTGTATTTCATTGAGCTTTCTTACAATCTGTATTCGAAATTTTTTCTTTTTTTTTTTTTTTGTCTCTTGTTGTCACCCTATATAGAGTACAGCGCCATTATATCTTACAGCAACCTCAAACTCTTAATCTCAAGTGATACTTTTGCCTCAGCCTCTCAGGTAGCTGGGACTACGAGCACCCACCAATATCTGGCTATTTTTAGAGCTGGGGTCTCACTGTAGCTCAGTCTGGTCTCAAACTTCAGTTCAGGTGATTCACTCCACTCAGCCTCCCAAAGTGCTAGATTATAGGCATGAGCCACCGTGCCTAGCTCCATATTTGAAATTCTTTTTTTTTTTTGAGACAGAGTCTCAAGCTGTCACCCTGGATAGAGTGCTATGGCATCACTGCTCACAGCAACCTCCAATTCCTGAGCTCAAGTGAGTCTCCTGCCTCTGCCTCCCAAATAGCTGGTACTACAGGCGCCCACCACAACGCCCGGCCATTTTTTGGTTGCAACCATCGTTGTTTGGCCGGCCCAGGCTGGATTCGAACCTGCCAGCTCAGGTTTACGTGGCTGACGCCTTAGCCTATTGAGCCATAGGCGCCGAGCCAATATTTGAAATTCTTGATCAGTCACTTCAATATTCTTGTTCGGGGTAGTTTCCATTGGTACAGAGTTATTGTTTTCTTTTGGGGTGTACTCTCACTTTGATTATATATATATATACACATATATATGTATATATATGTGTGTGTATATATATATATATCTGGAGATCTTTCACTCTGGACTAGCTTTTGCTTCTTATTTTTGGATTTTATTTTGATTAGGTAATGGTATGCCCAGCTTAATCTTGGAGGCAGTGGGTGGTATTTGTGGGTGAGACTCAAATGATTCAGTAAATGTTATAAAGGGTGTACAAATTGACCTCCCTGTCAGTAGGTGGTGCTTACCAGAAGGAACAAGCTGCAGTGTCATTTTTTGGGTCCTGTGACTGACTGTAGTGCCTCAGGAGAAACACTTGGTTTCAAGAGCCCTAGAACTTCGGTTGAGTCTATTGTCTGCCGAAGCAGAGGTTGGTGGGTGGGTTGGGCTGGGTAGGGCTGGGTTAGGTAAGCTTGCCCTCAAGTTACACAAAAGTTGGTAAGGTGTCTGTTTTCATCAGGAGCCAAAGATCTACTTCTAGCTTTCAGGCAGAGCTGCTAGGGAGGAGGGCTCTGGTGGTTTTACCCAATCCCAAATCTCTTCTCCTTGCCCCAGAACAGAGGAACCCCTGGGGTATGGGATCTCACCTGCAGACCTGTCCCTTAATTTGTTTTTTTATGCAAAGACTTTTTACAAATGTTTTGTAAATATTTACATAGTAATGCTTGTTATGTAATAACAGTATTATAGCACTGTATCTTTTTTTTTTGAGACAGTTTCAAGCTGTTGCCCTGGGTAGAATGCTATGGTGTCACAGCCCACAGCAACCTCAAACTCTTGGGCCCAAGCGATTCTCTTGCCTTAGCCTCTCAAGCAGCTGGGACCACAAGCGCCCGCCACAACACCTGTTGTTACAGTTGACATTGTTGTTTTTAGCTGGCCAGGCCCGAATTCAAACCACCAGCCTCGGTGTATGTGGCTGGCGCCCTATCCACTGAGCTATGGGCACCGTCCTTAAAACATTAATTTTGATTAATTCTCAACGAGGCTCTTAGTGCTATCCAGTAATCACTTTGCTTCTAGATCTTTTTTCCTCTCCCTTTTTTCCATACCGTCTTATGACTCCCAGTCCCTTTATCTTACCATCCCAACTTCGCTTTCACCTACTGCCAGAATTTTCTGGAGTTCTGCCTTTGCCATCTTCTTTCAGCTCAGTGGAAGATGTTCTTTCTCTCAGCACTTAACCCCGCTGGAATCTGTTCTCTATATTCCACCATCTCCGAGGTCTTCAGGTCACGTTGGCTAATCCTGGCTGTGTTGTACCTGCCGCTCATCCCTTTGTTTTATCTCCCAGCAAAACAAAAGCATGTTCACAGATCTTACGTTTAAAATAGACTTTTTATTTTTCTCAGATAAATTTCTGAAAAAAGGAGAATATACTAATTGTTTTCTCTTCATTGTCATACTGCCTTTGATCTCAACACATCATGAAAATTTACCCTTGCTAGCATCACCAATGACTTCCTAGTAACTGAATTCACCAGATCCTTTTCGGTCCTTATAAATGACTTCTGACATTTGTCACTGTTACTACCTCCTTTAAGTGAGCCTCAGTTATTGTGACACCCTTCTTTCTGAACTTTCCTCTTGGACCTCTGGCCATTTCATAGCTTCCTCTGTGGATTCTCCCAATCATCTGTTCCCCAGCTTTCATAGGCTTTGAATCTTCTCACCCACTTGCGTGATTTTTTTCTTTCACCTGACAACTTCCAAACATATTTTCTACCTGTACCTTTCTTGTATTTAAGAGAAATACTGAACACCTTATCTCTCATCTGTCCTACCACTCACTCCTATATAGGAAGATCAGTGGCTGGCACTGCCATAGCCCAACTGGGAGTCATTCTGGGTTATGCCCTTTCTTTTGCCTCCCGTATCTGTTAGGTAGCAACCCCTATTGATTCTATCTACCTACTTGTTTCTTGGAGCCTTTTTCTCCTCCCTATGCCTTAGTTCAGGCTGTGGGCATGTTAAGTTGAATTATTATTAGTATTTCAGCAGCTTTATAACTACTCCCTCACCATAACGCAGTCTTTCCACACTGCTGTTGGGAGTTGCCTTTCTAAGATAAAAAATCAGTTCAAATCACTCTCCTGCTTCAAATGGCTAAAAAGCATGACTGAAAATCCCCTTCACATTTTAGGTCCTCTCTGATCCAAGTAAAACATTTAAAAAATTTTTGCTGTTAAAAAACAAAACAGGACAGTCTTATTATACCTAGGGCCTTCCTCATCATCATCTGAAAAATGTTTAAACAGACATGACATTGTATGATTCTGTGTTATAAACAAGGGGATTTCCTACTTCTGGGATGGGGAGGCTAGGACCTAAGGATGGTAGTTTTTGAAATTCCATTTAACTGAAAAGAAGTTTTGGACAGAAATTGACATGGATTCTGTTTCCTGGTATTCTGAGAGGCTACAGTTTCCTCATTTGTAAAAAGAATATGATGTACCTCACAGTGTTGAGTGCCTCACAGCAGACAGTGAACAAAAATGTGTTTTCTTGCCCTTGAGTTTTCCATGCATTATCATGACTACATGATATCAGACTTAAGGCATTGCAAAGGTAGCATGTTTTTCCTCTTTCAGAAAAGAAATAATACATTATTTTTCACATTTCCTCTTTTTCCCACTATTTTAAAATAGTTTTATAATATGGAATTTTGCATATTCATCTCTAGGCTTTGGTATAGATGTTTGACTCTGAGAAGACACTGAAAGAGCCCTCCAGGAAGGTAATGTTGGCATTTCTCAAGTACAAAGTAGTTATAGCTCTAATACCGATCTTCCTTTTTTCTTTTGAGAGATTCTGGCAAATTATTAAATACTTACTGAATTCAGCTAGAAGATTCTCATATTAAAAAGATGACTTTAGCTATTGTGCTCACTGACAGAAGTTTTTTGAGAATTCATAAAGCTGATTATGAGGCCATAATAATTGTATGTCTTTTTTTTTGGTTGCAGCTGTCATTGTTGTTTGGTGGGCCCGGGCTGGATTCGAACCCGCCAGCTCAGGTGTACGTAGCTGGCGCTTAGCCGCTTGAGCCACAGGCGCTGAGCCTTTTTTTTTTTTTAATTTTATGTCTTTATAAGGTACATTGTGATTTTTTGATACAGGCATTCAATGTAAATTAATCAAATCAGGATGATTGGGCTATACTCAGGCATTTATAATTTCTTTTTGTTGGGAACATTCCAATCCAATTCCACTCTTTCTTTCTTTCCTTTTTTTGAGACAGAATCTCACTTGGTCACTCTGGTTTTGTCTGTAATGCAGATCAAGTCCAAAGTATCTTTGTTTATTATCTGTCTAGATGATCTTTCCATTGCTGACAGTGGGGTGTTGTAGTCTTCAACAGTTATTGTATTGTGGTCTGTCTCTCTCTTTAGCTCTGATAATATTTCCTTTATATATCTGAGGACTCCAAAGTTGGGTGCATGTATATTTACAATTGTTATATCCTGTTGCTGAATTGACACCTTTATTATTATGTAATGATTTTCTTTGCCTCTATTTACAGTTTTTCTCTTGAAATCTATTTCATCTGTTAGAAATATAGCTATGCCTGCTCTGATTTGTTTCCATTTGCATGGAATATCTTTTTCCATCTCTTTTATTTTCAGTCTATGTGTATCTTTATAGATGAAGTATGTTTCATGCAGACAATATAGTTGGCTCCTTTTTTAAAATCCATCCAGCCACTCCATTTCTTTTGATTGGAAAGTTTAGTTCATTCACGTTTAATGTTATTGTTGATAGGTATGGACTTACTACTACCATGTTGTTATTTGATTTCTTGCTCTTGTTTCTTCCTTTGTTAAAAGTGATTTTATCTGGTAGTATGTTTTAATTTCTTGCTTTTTATTTTTTTGTGTATCTGTTATAGGTTTTTTGTTTGGTTTTGTTTTTATGAGAGACAGGCTCTGTTACCTGTTCACTCTGTTACCCAGGCTAGAGTGCAGTGGCATCCTCATAGCTCCTGCAACCTCAAACTCCTTGGCTCAAGCAATCCTCTTGCCTTAGCCTCCTAAGTAGTTAGAACTACAGACATACACCACCATGCCCAACCTACTGTAGGTTTTTGATTTAAGGTGAGCATGAGGCCTGCAAAAAACATTTTATAAACTTTTTTTTTTTTGAGACAGAGCCTCAAGCTGTTGCCCTGGGTAGGGTGCCGTGGCATTATAGCTCACAGCAACCTCACAACTCCTGGGCTTAAGCTATTCTCTTGCCTCAGCATCCCAAGTAGCTGGGACTATAGGCGCCTGCCACAATGCCCGGCTAATTTTTGGTTGTAGTTGCCATTGTTGTTTGGCAGGCCCAAGCTGGATTCGAATCTGCCAGCTCTGGCGCATGTGGCTGGCACCTTAGCCACTTGAGCTACAGGCACTGAGCCTATAAACAATTATTTTAAACATATGACATCTCTGCTTACTTACAAACAAGCAAAGAGAAAGCTAAAAGAAGTTCAACCCTTTGACTTCATCCCCCCCACTTTTTAACTTTTTGTGTTTCCATCCATATCTTTTTATACTCTCTCAAAAAGTTGTAGTTATTTTTGACAGTTTTGTCTTTTAGTCTTCCTACTCAAGACATAAGTGGCCTATACACCACAATTATAGCAATAGAATGTTGTGTATGTGTGTACTTACTGTTACCAGTGAGTTGTATACCTTCAGATGATTTCTTATTGTTCATGAATGCCCTTTCATATTAAAGAACTCCTTTTACCATTTCTTATTGGTCTGATGTTGGAAATCCCTCAGGTTTTGTTTATCTGGGAATGTCTTTTTTTCTCCTTCAGGTTTGAAGTATATTTTTGCAAGATATAATATTCTAGGGCTAGGAGGTTTCTTCCTTCAGCACTTTGGATATGTCATGCCACTCTCTTCTAGCTTGTAAGGTTTCCACTGAAAGTCTGGGGCCAGATTATCAGAGCCCCTTTATATGTTATTTTTTTTTCTTTGTTCTTGCTTCCCTTTTCTTTATCTGTTCCCTTTGAGAGCTTGATTATTAAATGCGTTGAGGTAGTCCTGTTAGGGTTGAGTCTGCTTGGTGTTCTGTGACCTACTTGTACTTGAATAATGATATCTTGAGGTTTGGAAAGTTCTCTGTTATTATATCTTTTCTTTTCTTTTTGAGACAGAGTCTCACTTTGTTGCCCCCAATAGAGTGCTGTGGTGTCACAGCTCACAGCAACCTCAAACTCTTGGGCTCAAGCAATCCTCTTGCCTTAGCCTCCCAAGTAGCTGAGACTACTTGTGCCCGCCACAACACCTGGCTGTTTTTAGAGATGAGGTCTCCGTCTGGCTCAGGCTGGTCTCAAATCTGTGAGCTCCAGTGATCCATCCACCTTGGCCTGCCAGACTGCTAAGTTTACAGGCATGAGCCACCATGCCTGGCCACCCAGCTAGTTTTTTACAGGCAGGGTCTTGCTCTTGCTCAGGCTAATCTGTTATTATTTCTTTGAATAAATTGTATTCCAATCTCTATTTCTACCTCCTCTTTAAGGCCAATAACTCTTAGATTTGCTCTTTTCAGGTAGTTTTCTAGATCTTGTAGATGTTCTTCATTCTTTCTTCTTTTTTCTCTTCTGACTGTATATTTTTAAATAGCATATTTTCAAGCTCACTAATTGTTTCTTCTACTTGGTCAATTCCACTGTCAAGAGACTCTGATACATTTCTCAATTTGTGAGGTAAATTCTTTTTTTTTTTTTTAGTATTATTTAAATCACTTTGTTAAATTTCTCTGATAGGCTTCTAAATTCCTTCTCTGTGTTTTCTTCAAATTCATTGAGCTTCTTCAAGACACCTGTTCTGAATTCATTGTCTGAAAGGTCATGTTATCTCCATCACTCCAGGATTGGTCACTGGTAACTTATTTAGTGTGTTTGGTGAGTTCATGTTTTCCTGGGTCTTCTTTTCTTTTTTCTTTTTTTGTTTTTCACTCTGTTGCCCCAGGTAGAGTGCCATGGCATCATAGCTCTCAGCAACCTCAAACTCCTGGGTTCAAATGATCTTGCCTCAGCCTCCTGAGTAGCTGGGACAACAGGCACCCACCACAACACCTGGCTAGTTTTTCTATTTTTAGTAGAGTCAGGGTCTCACTCTTGCTCAGGCTGGTCTTGAACTCCTGAGCTCAGGTGATCCACAAGCCTCAGCCTCCTGCAGTGCTGAGATCACAGGCATGGGCCACTGTGCCCAGCTTCCTGGGTCTTCTTGATGCTTGTGGATGTTTGTTGGTGTCTGGGCATTGAAAAGATAGGTATTTATTTTAATCCTTATAGTCTGGATTTGTTTGAACTCCTTTTCTTGAAAGCATTTTCCAGATACTCAGTAGAAGCTGAGTGTTGTGACCTTAGTCTTTGGTCACTGCAGCCATATCAGCACTGAGCATGACCCAACCTTGGTAATGCAGCAACTCCAGTGGTACCAACTTGGTGAATTTAGGTAAGATATGGGAGAATTTCCTGGATTACCAAGCAGTCTCTCACTATCTTCCCTCACTGTCTGTGGTTGGCTGTTAGAGGAGGTGGGGGAGGAGTGACATGGGCACTCCCCCATGGCCACCAGTACCAGGTCATCCCTGAAGCCAGCCCAGTCTCACCCAAAGTCCATGGTGACTGTTGCCTGGCTACCTCAGATGTTTATTCAAAGCCCAAGGGCTCTTTAGTCAGTAGGTGGTATATCCTGCTAGGACCGGGTCCTGTCCTTGGGGACATCATGTTTCCTTCTGGCTGAAGGTGGGTCCAGAATGCCTTCCGGGAACTATGGCCTGAAGTTGGGCTTCAAGAATCTGCTTGGTACTTTATTTTAATGTGGCTAGGCTGGTACTCAAGTGTAAAACAAAGCTCTTCCTTTTCCTTTCCCCAAGGGAAAGAAGATTCCCTGAGTCCCGCTGTCTGTAGTCAGAGTGGGAGCTGACGCAGGCACTGGCTTAGCCACCACTGCTAGTTTCTCACTAGGTTATGTACAGACCAAGTCTACTGGTTCTGAGTGAGCACAGCCACTAAAATTGCCCAAGGACTGCAGAATTTGTAGCCTGACTGCCTTTTGAATTTAGTCCAGCCCCAGGCTACTGCTTGTCAGCTGGTGGTTGGGCAGTGGAGCTAATGGGAAATCGGATTTTGGACCAAAGGATTTCCCTCTGACTGGGTTAATCAAAATGTTCCCTCTGTGGGCACCAGGAGAATTTTGCCCTGTGCTGTATTCCCCAGTGCTAGGGTGGCCCTGAGTTTCAATGCAAAGTCCCACAATCACTTCACCATCTCTCCAGGGCATAGATTCTCTTTCCACTCAGTGTACTGCTAGGAGACTGCTGAGGGATTGGGGAGGGGTGCTGTAGGCCATGCAAAACTATCTTTTCTGGCTCGGCGCCTGTGGCTCAACAGGCTAAGGCGCCAGCCACGTACACCTGAGCTGGCGGGTTCGAATCCAGCCTGGGCCCGCCAAACAACAATGACGGCTGCAACCAAAAAATGGCCAGGCGTTGTGGCGGGCGCCTGTAG
>CAUYRH010140134.1:0-12158 GCA_963574655.1 Perodicticus potto
GGCGGGCACCTGTAGTCCCAGCTACTTGGGAGGCTGAGGCAGGAGAATCGCCTAAGCCCAGGAGTTGGAGGTTGCTGTGAGCTGTGTGATGCCACGGCACTCTACCGAGGGCAATAAAGTGAGACTCTGTCTCTACAAAAAAAAAAGGATAAAGATACTAAAAGAGACTGCGGGCACTCCAATTTTTAGAGGACAGAAAAATGAAAAGAAATAGGCAGTGGAAAATGAAAAGGAAGTACACAGCAGGGGAGGCAGGTCTGGAGAGTGTGACGGTGGTGTCATGGAAGCCGAGATGTTGCTCACAACATGAAAACCAAGTGACTACCGTAGTTTTAGCTAGTCATCAGTGACCTCAATAAGAGCATTTCAGTATAGCAGGGTAAGAGGAGAAAGCCTAATTAGAATGAGTATGAGAGAATATAAGAATTAGGAGACAAATACAGACGAGTCTTTAAAGGATTGAAGACTGGGATGAAAGCCAAAAGGGCATGTGAAGTCAAGTTTCATTTTTTAAGGTAAGATAAATTAAAGCATGTTTATACTCTGATGTCAACAGCTTTAAAAAAGGAGGGGGAAAAAACGACTGGCCATACAGGAAAGAAAACTGAACATTGCCTTCCAGCAGGCAGAAGGGGATGGAAACCCATGCACAAGTAGAGGATGGGCTAAGAATGGACAAAGGCAGTTCAATTACAATAAAAAAATACATGGGAGATTATGGGTAAAGATGAATATAGACAGACAGGGGGTGTGAAAATTCTGATGACTTCCATGTCTCAGTGAAACAAGCACCCAGGTTATCAGCTAAGAGAATAAGGGAATAAATGTTTGTGAAAAGTTGTAACAGTTGCTTAGGAAGGTAGGAGAGTGAGGGGGTCTACTGAAATGTACAAATGATTAAAGCACTAAGGGCTCTCGGGAGGTTCATGATCACAAACTTATAAAGTGGGAACAGTCAGCAAAGTTGTGTTTCTTCTCTAGTCTCATTGGGGCCTGGATGCCCTTCAGAGAGCTAAACGGATTTTCAACACTCAAATCATCTCCTCATACGTGGTCTTTTCTGACCACGGATACCTGCTATTTCATCACACTGTCTTTGCTGTTATTGTCTGAAAACACCGTTAGTTATGTAATTTTTCAGGTCATCAACCTCCTTTACTGCCCCCAACTCCTGGAACCCACACCCCCAAACTGACAATTCAGGGCAAGAAACCTGTCTGTTCACAGCCCCAGCCCTGGGCCATAATAATCTCTCAAGTTACATGTGAACCGAAAGAAAAAAATCCTTAAGATGATCTAAGTGACTATAAACAGGAATTTTTTTCTAAAAGAAAAATTCTCCAATTAACCTTACTAATCTCTAAAACTACAGCCTATAATAATTAACTTTAAGGGCAAAAACATGATAATCATCAACGTTTGGTATCAGCTACTTGACTTTAAAGCAAGGCTCTGGCAGTGTCGCCTCTACATAAAAGATCGCAGCGCATTCCCTGCAGGTCGGGCTAGGAGGGAACTAAGAGATCCCTCACCTCCTGCCCATGGTTTAAGGGCAGAGGAAAGAGAGACCACCTGCAACCTCACCCTCGGAAGGTTTCTGCAGCCCAGGAAAGGGCCCAGCAAGCGCTCGGCGTCTGCTAACAGCGGTCTTCTACGCTGCCTCGCACTGCACCCCTCGGCGCCGCCTGGGTCACGCCTCCACCAGAGGCCTCGGAGCCCCCAAGCACCCTCCCGGGACAGCAGCAAGCATATGGCCATCCAGACCCGCCCGCCCACCCCGCTCTTCCTCCAGTTCGGATACCAGGCGAGGACACGAACAAACCCGCCGCGGAACGCTCAATTCGAGCCCCAAAGACCCTGCATGGCCCCCAAGAGCCACCGCCTCTCCCCGCTTCCCTCACCTGCTGCAACATGGCGGCCTTGAGCCAGCCCACTTCCGGGAGCCACGTCAGCGCGACAACCGCGGAGTCCGGACCGGAATTGACCCTAGGGGTTGGCAAAGAAAGAGAGGCCCCGGTCCCGCCCACTTCCGCTTTAAGGCACGTTTCCCGGGAATGTCAACTCCGGGGCCGGGAGGCCGGGGGTAGGGTTATCTGAGGGTGGGGCGGGGTTGTCCGGGGGTGGGGCGAGCGGAGCAGTTTTCCGAGGCGAGGCAGCGAGGGCGGGGTTATCTGATGAGGGGGGAGGGGCGGGGAGAGGTGTGGGGACCGGGTTATCCGACGGTGGGACAATAGGGACCCGACAAGAAGTGCATCCTGATGTGGGTGATATCTGGTCCAAATAAGAGCGAATAGGAGATGGGAAAAGAACCTAGGGCTACAGTAGGATTTAAAGGGGAAGTTTCCTGGTTATGCTGTCTATGGTGTGCAAACTCTAAAGCCATTCCCACCAGCGTCGATGCCATGAATGCAGGGGTCGGACCTTTACTATGCCATAATTTATTTAATTTCGTTTAAGTGTTATACAATGACATATATTTTTCTACAGTATCACATTTTGTGCTTTAAATTTTAGAAGCATTGAAAAAAATGAATGTGCTCTTTCGAAGGCTTAAAACGTTAAGAACAGGAGGACGATAAAGGGCATTAGTATGGAAGAGAAATAACCTTAGATGCCAGGAACAGTAAGGAGTAGTACAAATCGTGCACTCTAGAGTTCGGGTTCCAGATCCTCTATTACCAATTATATAGCCAATCTTTATGTACTATTTTCTCAATCATAAAGAGGGGGGTGATAGTGGTATCCTTACAGTGTATCTAGCAAATGGGAGACGTCATTCATATTACTGTTATAGGTCCCGCTGCTCACGTTATGATCGTGCCTGGACAAAGGACATGAAAGGCCCCCAACGTTGTTGTTCTTTTTTTTTTTTTTTTTTTAACGTTGTTGTTCTTAACATTAGGGGTGTTGGGTCTTTGAAAGGGTGATGAAAATAATATCCTGTCCATCCTGCCTGGTCAGACTGCTGTGGGAAGGATCTTGGAACAATGTTTATTCCCACGTTTCCCTAAATTAGGGGATTATCTCCATTAAAATCACAACTTTCACAAAGCTATGTGCCAGTGCTTTTTTAAACCAAATCCCTTAATCATGAAGGGGGAAAAAGCATTTTGCAAAGGAGAAAGTGCTTGGCAAAGCCATTGCGTTTGTGCTCTAGGCAGTGAAAAGCTTTAGCTGCGAATTCCAGGCTTGTGCGTCCAGCCTGCTCCTGGCATGTTTTCAGTGTTGTCAGTGTTTTCAGTGTTGGGAGTCATGGAGTTGTCTTTTTGTTGGTTTTGCTTTTGTTATGCATTCTTTTTGAATTCATTACCATCCTTTAAAATTTAGGGCGTTTCACAGAAAAATATGAATTTTTGGCTTTTCTTGAAGAGTCAAAAGATCAGGTCTTGCTGAGCCACTGAGTAGAAAGCAGCTTTGTATGGTGCTTGAACTTGCCCACAGGACACAGCCCCATTGATGGGCTACACTCTTTTGAATTACTCGTCAGTCTCCAACACCATCCTCCAAAGGTTTAAGAAGAAACCTCAACACATTCAGTATTAGTGGCCCTCCTTGCAAAGAGATTGAAGATGCTTAATTCTGTTCCATAGCAGTTAGCCCTGAGAAGGAAAAGTGCACAAAACATTCTCAAATACAATAGGTCAACCCCATGGAGGGCTTCCCCTTTTTAGATTCTTCACTGAATTCATTGAGTTTCATCAGTCTACACAAAAATGGCAGGAAACTCCAATGTATTATTCTGATGCAATCCCATCTCTTCATTTGCTAGAAGAACTAATAACTCTAAACTGGTAATGATATCTCATTTCCGGTGATCACCTCCCCACCTTTTGTCAATGAAACTTGGCTTTCCTAAGTCTCACTGAACGGTTTTCAGTGGAAATATAGATGCTGATTTCTCCTAGACTCCTCCTGTTTTCTTACTTTGAAGTTATCAATGCTTTGATGCACAAGAAGATAATCAGGTGTTCTCATGTTAATTGCAATTACCAACGTGGAACAGTCAAAAAAGAAAAAAAAAAAAGGCTAAATACCAACATCCACCTGACTTGAGTTTCTGTTTATTGTAAGATATTGTAATTTCCCAAGGCTGGTTTAGATGAATACATTTTGTCCAAGTTCAGGGGCTGCAATTTTCCCTTGCTTCATGAAATTATCAATAGGCAGGCCTTTGATCTTCCTGATCCATGCAGCTTTGCTGGCTTTTTCTGGATCAACCATTGCAATGGACCCCCCAGCCTGATACTCCTTCATCTTGGCTTCCCCGTACTCTTTCTCCTCCTTCACAGTCAATAGCATGAACCCAGTGTTCATCCTAAGGGGATCAAGGGCTGTGTTGATGCGAGGTCGCTCTTTCTTGAGAGTAAGGGTGGCTTTGCTCACTTGTGGCACCACCATGCGGTTGTGTTTAATGACCTGCATACTGGTCAAGGGGCCTGTAATGCGCACTGCCCCTTCAGTTGAACTGGTCACCTGGTCTTCCCTTAAGTTACCTGGGAACCGGGGATGGATAAGCGTGGGCTGGGGTATGGTGGACTGTACTCTGGGACCTTGCAAAGAGTTCTTCAGATTAGGCTGTAGTTTCTGGATTTCAAGGGGAATGCTAGTTTTTTTCACATCTATGGGAGGATTGCTGATTCTCAACCGATCAACTGCATGTTGAACTGATTTTCCTTTGAAATTCAGGACCTTCCTTGGGTGCGAGATTGAAGGTCCCCAGGCATCAATGACTTGGGTTTGGGGCCTACGGGGATAGGCCAATTCCCCTGAATTGTGGGCTCTCTGTACAGCACTGACAGTTAGCAGGAATTGGTCAGGTGACATAGGGATATTCCCGGACTTTTTCTTTAGTTGATGATGGATCAGTTCTCCAGGAGTTTCTACTTGTCCTTGTTTTTGTGCTTTCATCACATCATCTGCTTTTTCAGAAAAAGAAAACAAAAATAAATCAGCATTTTGTGAAAAATATTAAGTACTCATGCATGAAAGTTAAAGCCATTCTGATCTCCGGGCACACTGAATTCTTTGTTGCCCAACAGACATGCCATCATGAGGGCAGATGTCCCCAGTGGAATTGGTACTGGTGATAACTAGAAATGATTGAACAAAGCAAGCTCTTAATGAATATATTAGTATTATGTAAAGTGCATACAAACCTCTAGATGTGATTCCAATGGTCCACATATTTTTGAAACTTTCCTTTTGGAATGACCTTCACATTTATGATTTATACAAAGCAGGCTTTGTAAATGTATAATAATAACATATTTTTCAACAACAACAATTGTATTGCAAACTTTGATCTCTACCTTATTGATCAAATGTGACTGCAAATAATCTTGGACATTTCCCAAAATCACCCCTGGGTAATGCAAATAATCACATGACTCAAAGACAGTTCCTCCAGAGAAGTTCCCAATATGTTTTGAGCAATAGCAGGTCCAAAAGCCACTGACCAGAATAAGAGAGCCCCTCTGCCCTAGTGTTTAATGGTCAAGGCGTCAGAGGTGTCTAAGACCTTTAAGTTAACAAAAATGTCTTCACAGGTAAGGAAATCTATAACATCTCTCCTGAAAGGCTAGTGATGTACCCAGATGAGACGAGAGAATGGAGAGGTTCAGGCCAGGTTTAATGAAGGCACAGAGACCTGCCTAAGGAGAGCCAAAGATGGTATCTGCACCAAGGGGAGCTGGAAGCCTCTTTTTATATGGGGCTATCGGGGGTGATTAGATTCTGGTGGGCTAGGGTCTTTTGGCAAGCAGTTTGAGGGCAGTGCTAGTTAGGCATTTTGTGATCTTTTGTTCCAAAAGGGGAGGAGTGGGAGGAGGAGAAAGTTTTCATGGGGAGCCATCAGGCCCCTAACATCTCTCATTTGGTCTTTTCAGGCTCTATAACACCTCACAGAAACACTGAAAACATTATCCTCATTTTACAAAAATGGAGTAACTGAATCATGAAAAGTAGACTCCATCTGCCTCGTCTGACTTAGAAAGTAAAATCTGTACCCCAAGCTACACCAGGGAATAAAATGCAACAGTGTTTTAAGTATATAATTTTCCTTGGACAAATAGATTTTGGCCCATGATGTTTGTGTGTGGACACACTAGGATGGAATGAAACTTCAAATTCTCCTTTGACCTTTACTTTGCTAATTAAACAATATTTGGTTAGAACATATAAAACTGAGTTAATATGTCATAATTTTCCCCACTCTCCTTCTAAACCCAAAAAACAAATAATTTTTCTCTTTTTATAAAAAAGTAATTGTAGCCAGGTACAGTAGCTCACACCTGTAATCCTAGCACTCTGGAAGGTCGAGGTGGGTGGACTGCCTGAGCCCAGGAATTCAAGACCAGGTTGAGCAAGAGTAAGACCCCATCTCGACTGAAAATAGAAAAGCTAGCCAGGTGTAACAGGTGCCTGTAATCCCAGCTACACAGGAAGCTGAGGCAAGAAGATCTCTTGAGCCTAAGAGTTTGAAGTTGTTGTGAGCTATGACGCCACAGCACTCTACTGAGGGCAATAGAGTGAGACTCTGTCTCAAAAAAAGAAAACAAAAAAAACACCTAATTGTGTAATTTATGATTATCTCGATGTTTCTAAATTTGTCTTTTTCCACGCGATTATATATTATGGATCTCTTTATGTTACTATATATGGATTCTTATCATAAAATTTTTAGCTATCTTTAATATTCCATAGTATAGATTTTTTTCATTATCTGCTTAGCCATTGCCCCCAAGAAGTAAGAAGGCTGACGGGTCAGGAACAGAGGCAAGCTGTGAGCCAAAAACTGGAAACGGATTTTATAAAGGTTCTCCCTCTATGGACTCTATTTAGTAAGGGGACAATTAAGGAAAATCTTAACTCTCTTAGGAGAAGCCAGGCATCACATTCATTCTGAATTCTGAAAGATAAGCAAAGTTGTTGGCCTGCTGGAAGACAAAACTAAAATTGAAAGAGAGAGATAGAGACAGAGAAAAAGAGAGAGAGTTTCAATCTCACTGCTAATTCAGAATAAGGTATCACCAATCATTTTACCTTCTGCCCCAGATTTTGCTTCTAAATTCTCTTGCCCACCATCCATGCCAAGTGCTTCCTTATGAACAGGATAAGCTCTCTTCTTGCTATCTCTTTGGGGTGATTTTGGCTTTCCTTGACTTTGAGGTTCCTCTATTGACATTGCTAAATTGAATTGAGATTTAGAAGAAACTGTAGTCATGACATACTTTGATTTAGGTGTGAATGATGTGGGCATAATGATAATATAATCAGTAATAATGAAGGCTTATCAGTGGACTGATGATCACTTTTTGGTTTTTATGGATAACATAATATTTATGGGGTGTGTGTGATATTTGGATACATGTATACAATGTGTAATGATGAGATCATAGTAATTAGGCCAGCATCATCTCAAAATTTATCATTTCTTTGTGCTGAGAACATTCCAAATCTTCTAGCTATTTTGAAATATACAATAAATGATTGTTAACTATAGTAATCCTACTATGCATTGAACACTGGAACTTATTCCTCCTCTCTAGCTGTATTTTGTACCTGGCATGGTATTATTTATTGCAGTATGAAACTAAGCAGCTACCTGGAGTTTCAGGTCTTGGTTGCATCCTGACTCCCCTCCCATCTACCTACCTATTAATTATCAAGCTTTAGCATCATCTGAAACTTTTGGTTGCCGCTCCTTATGAGAGAGCTATTTGTAGAGTGATATGCTTGGGAGTGATCTATTGGTGTTCTCTGTAGATGCATAGATCCAATTTCACATGCCAAAGATAGGGCAGGTAACAAGAGGGAGTCTTGCTACTCTCACCTACACATAATGTGTCTGGATGAGCCATGCCTGCACCCCCCTCACACACACACACGCACTCTGCTTTATAACTAAAACTTTCTAGCTACACATATTCTCTCTCCGAGGCCTACAGAGAATACATCCTATGGGGTTTTGCACACGTGGCGATCGGGATGTACTTTCCTGCTTGTAGTTACTTCTTGTTTCTGTCCTGAAGAAATAGTTATATATGTTTGATTTGGGGGGGAGGATGAGGATTTTTTTTTTGTTTGTTCGTTTGTTTTCTTTTGTAATAGCAAGTATTAAAGCTGTCTTATCTACTGACAAAGATTCTAATAAGTCTGAAAATCTAGTCCTTAAAATCAGGAGATTCCCTTTAGCTGGCTAACAAATAGTTTGGCAGATGAAAGAGATTAGTTCCCACCTTCCTGAAGGATTAATATTAATACCTCAGGAAACCACTGACTGAAATATCCCACAAAGAAACCAGCCCTGGGCCGCTGCCACCTACTCCATTGGCTGTCACTGAGACTGCTGGGTCTTGGCCCCTTTACCTGAAGATAACTTGGCCACCTTCAGAACGACTCGGGGCTTATGAGATTTACTTGATAGAAGCTCCTGGGTCACAGTTTGTTTACTGGGTATAGAATCTCTCAGACTATGAATTTGAGTGCTAGACTTGGAGAGAGCTTCCATGAGGCTGTTTTCGTCCTTGTCCTCCTCTTTCTCCTTGTTCTTCCTCTGTTTACTTTTATCCACAGTGTACTGCCATTTTATGTTCTCAAACTGGAACATGAGGATGTTGCTCTCTGTGTTGACTATAATCCTGGAACCAAAACAACAAGATTGCCCCCAAGATGAGCGTGGAGGTCACCAAAAGATGCATTGCAATCCCTCACTGTCTCCTCCTGTCCTTAAGCCCAGGGAGCAGTATGCAGGTAATATGGCCATACAAACAGGGTAGGGAAGGGTGTTGGGGGCTTGAGGGTGGAGAAGGGTCTCAGGCTTTTTTCTTTTAATAAATAAATGTGAATGGGCACATACGTTCTGATTATTTCACTTATTAGGTGAAAATACTTTTAAATGAATTTCTGTTCTTAGAGTGCGTGCCAACTACCTGAGATGCCCAGAAGCTTAGGTACTCCGTACACAGATGTCTTGAAACTCACTTCCTTTTTTTAAAGCAGTTTCCAAACCCATGTTTCTATTGCTGGGATGGAAGAAGAGAGTGAAGAAAACTCTCTAATGGGGAGGCATACCCCTCTGCTGACCCTCCATACAGACCTCACACTTTCTACACTATGCCCCCAGGGTCTCTGTACTTTACAAAGCAGGATGATTTAATCCCCACTTCTCTAATCCCCACTTTTACACCCATAGACAAAAAGCTTTGAAACTTGCATCCTTTCCCCAGTACTGCCTCCCCTACCCACTGATTTCTGTCATTTACACAAAACAAGCTGCCCACACTAGCAGAGATCTCCTAGAACTGTGAACAAGAAGTGGGAATTCTATGTGTAGGTTCCTTTCTGCTCCAAAAAGCTGAAAATTTAAGACCTTAACTGTTAACTAAACTCTCTACAAAAGTAACTTGTTTGAGCTGGAAATGCTGGAGTGGAATTTGGGGACTCATTCCAATAAGAAATATCTTTCAGAAAGACTTCATTGGACTTCAGCCAAAAGGAAATCATCTCTCTTTGGCTGCTGTGGATGAGAAAAGGTGAGAGCTGATTTTTTTTTATAGCAGTATTCTATATAATTGAAAAATATTCATTGCTTGAGCCTTATTACCAGACTACTCCCTTTAAGATGATCTACAGCAGTGGTTCTCAACCTACCTAATGCCTCCTAAGGCTGTGAACCTCTAATACAGTTCCTCATGTTGTGGTAACCCCCAACCATAAAATTATTTTTGTTTCTACTTCATAACTGTAATTTTGCTACTGTTATGAATCCTAATGTACATATCTGATATGCAGGATGTATTTTCATTGTTACAAAGGGGTCACGACCCACAGGTTGAGAACTGCTGATCTAGAGTATTAATTAATGATGTTTCATTAAAAGGAAGGGAATTTGGTCCAGAGATACTAAGTGATGTTTCAAGTGAACTCAGGGTGGAATTTATAAGTTGATTCTCCTTGGTGTTTTCACATAATATCACCCTGCACCTATTATGTCTGTTTATGTAATAAGCACTGCAGCATATACAATTAGTATAGTCCTGACTGGTTTCTGTAAGCTCACCCACTCAGTGATCCCAACTGGGTTCCCTGCTGCCATCCCCACCCCCCTACAGAGATGGACATCAGAGACAGGTGGTGGGGCTCCAGGCAGCTGAATGCATGATCCAAGACCAAGCAGGGGCTGCACCTTGACAGAACTGTGGGCCTGGCAGGAGAGTGATACAGCAGCCATCGCATGATTTCCCCAAACACCCAGAATGGATGAAGAGTCAGAATGCACTGACTGTGCCCCATCACCATGTGTGCAAAACCCAATTAGTCTCCCATAAGTCTGTTACTCCACTATAACCAGACTTGGAGGGAAGAACATCCACTCTCTCCCCCTGCCTGCAATCCAGGGCTGGTATCCCAGAGGAGAAAAAAATGATCCCAGACAGAATCACTCACAGCTCTGACCTCCACACCTACCACCCACCTGTTGCCCTGAATAAAGAAGGACAGCACAGGATCCCCTTTGCCAGTGGCTTTTATCACCTTCAGACAGTTCCCATTGAGGAAATTGTAAATGCGGATCTTGCCATCTGCACAGGCGCTGATGACCCGGAGGAAGAGAAGGGACACGTGAAGCACCTCCCTGGAAGGGAACAGAGCAACAGGCTGCTGGGGTTTGACTCTAGTTGGGGTATTTTGTGTATGGATGGGAGGCAGTGGCCCTAACTGACTTAAAGTGTTCTTTACTATCATTCTACAGTTACGGATATAAATCATTAACTGTCAAGGCGTACCTTGCCCTATTCTGGCTACTTTTCCTTTTTCCTGCAGTTAGGTCACAGTACCACAAGGTGGCAAAAGAAAAAGGCTGATACCACAGGTCTTTGCTTTCTTTCTTTCGTTCATTCTTTCTTTCTTTCTTTTTTCTTTGTCTAAGATATATATATATATATATATTATATAACCATGTTTTTCTCTTGCATTTTGATTCCTAGCTATTTACTTATACAGAAGTCATTGTGAAAATTTCATGATGTTTTGATTCCTTTTAAAATAATATTATATAATAAATAAAATACAGGAGGAAAATGATTATAAGGAGCAAAAATTTTGTTTCAGCAGTTTCTTTTTGGTCTTAAATTAGGGGTTTTCCAGCCTAACTGACAGCAACCTCAGGCTTAAGTGATCATCCTGCCTCAGCCTTTGAGCAGCTGGGACTACAGGTGCCAGCCGCAGCCACAACACCTGGCTAATTTTTCTATTTTTAGTAGAGACGGGTCTTACTCTTGCTCAGGGTGGCCTCAAACTCCCAAGCTCAAGCAATCCACCTGCCTCACCCTCCTAGGGTGCTAGGATTACAGGTGTGAGCCACTGCACCACTCCTTCTTTCAGTCAAACACCCTTAAGGAAAATTGTACCCAGAGATGAGATTTATGAGTGTCCCTTTATGATGACCAGTAGGAAAAGAAAGAACCAGGTACATTCCTCCAACAAAATCCTCCATGTAACAGCTGAATTCAAATTGGACTTCCCATATATGGAGTATTTAATTCTGAGAACTATAATTACCCCATTTCTGTTAATGACACTGAAAGACGAATTCAAGGCCACCAATTAGTTAGATTCTGTATGCAAAGCAAGTCCACGGATCCCTGCCATCTCCACCCATCCCAGTTCCATCCACAGCCTACTTCATGTGCTATCTTCTCCAAAAAACCATCCCTTACCTCAGTCTCCTCTCCACACACCCCCCACCTTTACCATCACACATTTATAGAAACTTCAGGAGTACTATTAGATTATTTTGGGCAGAACTCATGTCTTACTCATCACTAAATGTTCATTACCTAGCTCAGGACCTACCCCATAGTAAGCTCTCGATATACATTTGTTGAAAAAATTGATTGCTCGTGTCTTCAGAGTATGGTCATTGCTACAGTGTGTTGAAAGAATATCTTCCCCATTCCATTTGGCCTTAGCCTTGGTCAGATCTCAGGGCCAGTGAAGATTTTTCATGGCTCTGACCACTAACAAAATAGAAAAAAAAAAAAAAAAAAAAATACAACAAAAAACAGGAAGATGCTTAGCCCAAAAAAAGGAAAACAAGGTGGCAAATGTTACATTAACCCCTCCATATGTGAAATATAAAAAAATAGATGAAATATTGA
>CAUYRH010140143.1:0-38437 GCA_963574655.1 Perodicticus potto
CAGGAGACGGCTGCTGCAAGCAGAAACTCAAAAGCCTTGCTGATGTAGGGCAAATGGGACTTAGGACTGACCATTTGAGAACACAGGCAGTTTCTTTATAGACTGAGAACTTTGTGCTGTTTTGTGCTTTGAGAGAACTTACGCCAAAGCCTGGATTTTGTTACCGTCTTTGGAATCATTGGGAATAGCCCAAGTTTGGAGTCTGGTTTATTTCATCACTCTAGTTGGGGACACATTCACAGAAGCCAAGAAGGGGAGAGGGTTGTCCTTTTAAGTTTAGCTGTTTTCCAACCGTTTTTTTATTTTCTTTGTGTATTTTCCTTTAGCCAATGTGTTAAATGTCTACCATGTGTTAGGAACTTTTACATTATGTCACTTACCTCTTGGCGGGGTGGGACACAATTACAAGACGGACTTTACCTGACAAATGCAATCAGTGTAACCTAATTCTTTGTCCCCTCAATGACTCCCAGATAATAAAAATAAATAAATGAACAAAAAAAGGCATATTTTTTGAAGTGAAATATACATAAACAACTTATTACCTTTACCATTTTTTCTTTCTTTTTCTTTTTTAGCTTATTATTAGATCTTTATGTTAAGCATATACTTTAGTGTTAATAAATACATTTATGTTCTTTTCATCATCACATCATTTCAATAAACCATAGTTACTAGAAAAATGGCAATTGTGCTTAGCATATACACGTTTTGTTTTATTTTATTCTTGTAACAACCCTACGAAATACAGGTTTGTCAGTCTGGATGTAGAAGATGAGGGTGGGGTGGCGCCTGTGGCTCAAGGAGTAGGGCGCCGCCCCATATACCGGAGGTGGTGGGTTCAAACCCAGCCCCGACCAAAAAGCTGCAAAAAAAAAGAAGATGAGGGTGAGTGGAAAAGGAAAAGGGAACTGATGTCAGTTAAGTGGCACTTATGAAATTCAAAAGCCATTTCCCATTTCTCTTCACCTACTGTGAATAATGCTGCAGAAAATAACACTGAAATAAAAAAAAAATTGATTAGGGAAAAATACCCAAATCTTTAATTAACATTGACATTGCCTGAAACTCTAGTGGCTTCTGAATGTTCCTGGGAATAATCATATATTAATCTGATACTGAACTAGCCTTGGGAATGGCCCTATTTTCCCCTCACATGAGGGAAGCTGAGCATCTGTGAAAATATGTAGCTGGGGACGGAAATATTCTAGAAATCCATAACCTTGAGTCTATGAGCAGTCCTTCTCTTCTTTTTCTCTTCCATCTTCATTCTCTCGATCTCTAGTCCTGGCCTGGCTTAGACCACCTGTGGGGATCCTCTTGGAGCTGCTACTGGTGATCCCGAGGCCTGAGAGCTGGAAGCAGATCTTAGCTTTGGGATCCTATTCCAACAGTGGCAATCAACTTGGGTGGAACTAGAACATGTGCATGATGTAAATATTCTTACTAATTCATGTTTGCAAGATGGGCTATAACCCCAGTGACTATGGAAGCTGACGCCAAGAGTTCAAGACCAGACTCAGCAAAATAGCAAGACCCTGTCTCTAAAAAAATGAAAAGAAGTAGCTGGGCAAGGTGGCACGCTCCCCAATGCCAACTACTCAGGAGGGTGAGGCAGGAGGCTCCCTTGAGCCCAGGAATTCAAGGTCACAGTGAGCTCTGATTATGCCATTGCGCCCTACACTCCACCCTGGATGACAGGGAGACCCTGTCTCTTAAAAAAAAAAAAAATAGTCACCCTCAATCCACCAATCCACGGCAACAGGAGGGCATTATGTTAAGAAGTCAGGGACAAAACGTTACAAACTGCATATTCTCACTCATGAGACAGCTAATACAAAGTTCATTCAAAGAAGTAAGAAGGAGAACAGTGGATACTAGAGGCTAGAAAAGTAAGAGGAAAGGATGCTAGGAGGAGATTTATTAAAGGACGCAAAACTACAGCTAGATAGCACTAGTAAGTTTTAGTGTTCTGTAGCGCTATAGGAGGACTAGAGGTAATAATAATATATTATACAATATCAAACAACTGGGAAGGAGGACAGCGGATGCTCCCAACACAAAGAAATGGTAAATGTTTGAGACGATCGATACGCTAATTACCCTCATCCCATCACAGTACAATACATTGAAAAACCACTATGTACTCCATGAATATGTACAATTATTATTTGTCAACTTAAAAGTAAAAATAACTTACTAAAAATAAAATTGGAGGATAAAAGGGTCAGATTCTAGAAAGCTTAAAAACAAATAAAAGAAAAAAAACCCTGAACTGGAGATACCGTGCTGAGAAGACAGACATGGAGTGGAGCTTGTAAGATGGAACATCATGAATTCCAGCTGTGCTGAAGCCATGCCCGAGACATTGGGGGTGGTGAGCATGTGGGGAGAGAGCTCTCACTTCCTTCGGGGATCACGGCTGTTTTCCTGAGAAAGCTGCAGACGCTGAGACCTGGAGGGTAAAGGGGCCATGGAAGGACCTTCTAGGCAGAGGGAGCATCACGTGCAAAGTCCTTGGGCTGGAAAGGGCCACAGAAAATGAAATCCACCAGAGTGAATAGAAAGACTGAGAGAGCAAGGGTAAGGCTGGAGATGTAGGGAAGGATGCGGAGGCTCAAATGTGCTGATTTTGTTTTGTGAGAATGTTGGTATTTATCAAGGAGCAACAGGAAGGCATGTAGGGAATTGAACCAAGGCTATAGCCCCTAACCACCCTGGTGAGATCTGCATTTTTAAGCCTCCTCTGCCTGAATCTTGGGAAGGGATGGGGTGAAGGGACACAGGGGCAGGAGTCGTGCGTCTGGTTGAGAGGCTGATGCAAACACGGCGGCGGCTTGGAGAGAACGGGATGAGTCCAAGCGTGGAGTGAAAAGAATTTTGAGGTGAAGCAGGAGGGAGGTATCAAAGATAAATTTCCAAATGTCTTCTTAGCACTTGATGGGTGGGGGGCATGTTTCGTGGGACACGTCAGGCTCCATTTGAGGGGACGGTGAGGACACCAAATGGGAACGGTGACTCGGGGAAGATGCCTGGGTGGGATTTGCCCAGGAATAGAAGGCAACTGTCACTACAGGAGACGGGGTCACCTAAACCAAGTCTCACTCCATGGATCTCACCTCAGGGAGAACAGGCCAGGGCTGGCCGAGCCCTGGGGAGTTCTGCAGGGTTCTGGAAGGTTCCATGACTTTCATCGCCCTCGTCCAAGCCACCCTCCTTGTTTCCTGTCTGGTGACCAGAGTGATCCTTCCAGGACACATGTCAGATCCCGTCTTTCCTCAGGTTCAACTCCCCAGCCGCCCTCAGCTCACTCAGAGTGGAGCCGTAATCCTCATGGTGGACATACACTACCCTCCCCCCCATTACATCTCTGACCTTATTGCCAACTGCTCTCATCCCTGCACTAGGGCATCCACTCCGCACGTCCCCTCTGCGTGAGATATGTTTCCCTCTCTGGTGCTGTGAAGTTTGCTTCCTCAGCTCCACGTCACCTTCTGGGGAAGTGACCCTAACCACCTTACTTGCCCCACTCCCACCTTCCCGCTAAATCATGAGCTTCACGAAGGCAGACTTTTATCTTTCTGTTCTTCATTGCTGTTTCCCAGCACTTAGAAAAGTGACTAGCGCATACTTGGTCTGCAATAAAAATGTGTTGGATTAAAAAAATGAATGAAAAATTAAAAGGTCAGCATGAGACCAAGTAGCAAACATAAAAATCCATGGTTAGTCATTTCTGTGTAAACCCTTGACTCTGAAACAGCACGCAGTCTCTGGAAGATGCTTTGAAGACAAAACAGGATGGAGCACGTGCCTCCCCGGCCCAGATCTCTGGCCCTTGAAAGATAAACGACCACAACAGTTCTGTCGTTTATACCCAAACCTTCTTCTTCTTCTTCCTTTTTTTTGAGGCAGAGTCTCACTATGTCACCCTCAGTAAAGTACTGTGTCATCACAGCTCACAGCAACCTCTAACTCTTGGGCAATTCTCTTGCCTCAGCCTCCCAAGAAGCTGGGACTACAGGTGCCTGCCACAACGCCTGGCTTATTTTTTTTATTGTTGTTGCAGTTGTCATTGTTGTTTAGCAGGCCCAGGCTGGGTTCGAACCCGCCTGCCTCAGTGTATGTGGCCGGTGCCCTAACCACTGAGCTGTGGGGGCCGAGCCTAAAACCCCAAACCTTGATGCAATTCTCATTTAATGTACTTTGAGTGAGTTCGAGGGAATTTTGCACATACTGCGTATACGAGTGGGCTGAGATTCAGGTACGGTGCCGTACAATGTGACAGACCCATTCTGGGCTGTAGGCCTTAGTCTACAGTCCTCAGCATGACTTTTGAATAAAACTAACTTCAATTCTTTAAAAAGTTTGATTTTTTTTCCTTTAGTCGACATCAGGTAGGATGATAATAAGTTGACAAAGGAAAATGAAAAGTATCAAGAAAAGTATCCCCCATAAAAGGTATTTCGAAAATTAGCAAATAATCAGCTTCCAATGAAGTAAAACGAAAACTGAAATGTCTCGTGTGAGCCCTTAGCATCCTAGAGCTGACCAGTTACCAGCGAGTAACACACGAGGACAGAGACGGTTGCCTGTTTGTTTACAGAGTATTCCCAGCGCCTGGCACGGTGTCTGTGGCAGTAGATGCCGAGACACAGATTTTTTTTTTTTTTAGAGATACAGGTCTTGAACTTATGAATTGCCAAAAGACAAAATTATAACCAATTAACTTGTAGATCTAACTTTCTTTTATTCACGATTCATGAACTAGGGAAGCCTCCACTCTATAGAATAAAACAAGAGCTCCCACCAGTAAAAGGCAGGACAGTGAGTTTTCCAAGGTGGAAGCAAAGCAGAATAATAGAAAAATAACTGACAGCAAAATTCCATCCAACTCACTCTAAGGACATTAAATCAGAATTGCTACATTTTTCTAAGGGTTAAAGCAGAGGGGAACTTCCTTATTATGCTGGCTCAGGCAAAATGAAATCTAAATTCAGGGAAACCTGGTCTGTTGTAGGTTCTATCTGCTTCCTTAAAGTTTCAATTGGATTATTTGGTATTTAGCAGGAGTGACTTGGTCTGGACTGTTGGGGCCTAGTACAGTAGCTCCATCCAAAACAATGGCCTCCCATCATTTTTGTTTAACGATAAATTGGCATAGAGCTCACTCATTGGTGACCTTGGCAATGGTGTCATTGGCTATGCAATAGAGGTGAGAGGTTGGTGGGGATGAGAGGCAACAAAATGAAGTGCTTTGAATTCGAACAACCCTGAAGAAAACTGGCTGCGAAGGGGAAGGGAAGGGTAAGGAAGTAACTGGAAAGAAGTATGAGATCGAGAAAGATTTTCGTTAGGTTTTCAAGATAGGATTAGAAAGACTCAGGAGAGAGAGAGATTGGAGATACGGGAGATTTATGAGAACAAGGAAAATCAATACAGTGTAAGTTCCTCAAGAAGACAGGGTGGGACCCAAACACTGCACCGGACAAGGACCCCTCTTCTGCAGGAGCAGGTAAGAGTGAGGGGGTCAAGGTGGTAGGTGAGGGGGTCAAGGCAGCGGTCGGTGAGCTTGTGAAAGCGACCGACATTTCCTCTGATGAACAGACATTTCCTTCCATTTTCTCTGTGTACTGGGAGGAAGGTCATAAGCTGAGAGAAAGCAGGGCCGGAAGGATGTTTGGAGCTTGCAGGGAGAGGGGAAAGTTTGCAATTTTGGATACAGACTGGCAGAGGATGGCTAATCGTGTCAGCAGGTGGATGTGATGCTGTGACATACTAAGAAATACACATTTTAGATTTCATCCTTGCTTCCCTTAAGACCCTCGGAATCTCCAAAGGGATACGTATCTTTTTGTGTGGTTTTTGTATGATTTCCAGCTAAGCGCTGGTGTATCCTCAGCTTGGGGGCTGGTCGCTAGGGGAGCCAACCCTTTTATTAAGGGTTAGCACTTTCAGCCCTACCCCACCCCAACTCCAGAAAGGGAAACAGGACTAAAGTTTGAGTTAATCACTGATGCCAGTGATGAAATCAGTCATGCCTGTGTAATGAAGACTCCATGAAAGCCCCAAAGGGAAGAATTCACAGAGCTTCCGGGTTGCCACACAAATGGAGGTATCTTGAATGTGGTGTGCCCAGAGAAGGTGGGAGATCTGTGTTCCTTTCCACAGGCTTTGCCTCAGGTACCTCTTCATCTGGCAGTTCCTATCTGCCCTTTGCAATATCCTCTATAGTAAACCAGTAAGCATAAGTGTCTCCCTGAGTTCTGGGAACCTCAGGAAGAGGCCCGAGTCTAGCAAACCCAAGGAAGAGGAAGTGGGAACCCTCTGTTGGTAGTCGGTCAAAACTACAGGCCACACTTGGGGTTTGCAATTGGCATTTGAAGTGAGGAGTGACCTTGAGGGATTGAGTCCTTAACTCGTAGGGTCTGGGCTAGTTACTCTCAGAATTAAATTTTAAGACACCAGGTAGTGTCTCCAGATGATTGGAGGATGACTTGATATGGAAAACCACACATCTGGTGTTGAAAGTAACGTAATAAAGTAAAGAAAAGTGGTTTGTTTTTCCTATTCCGTGGAGGGGTATTCTTCGTGGGGCTGGAATGAGGAAGTCTACAATTGTTATTAAAGAGATCAAAAAAACCTAGGAGTATAGGTCAGGGGGCTACGTTCCTTGGACCTTGATTTCCTTGTCTATTTGGAGAAAATGGTTGAGAGACTACTTGGTGGACGTTCTGCTGCAGGCCAGACACACGGATGGCCCTTGCCATGAAGAAGTCGAGTGGCTACAGCACTGGTCAGCACAGCCTCACAGACACCTGAGTCAGTGGCTGAGCGCAGCGCTCCAGAAGAATGCCGTGAACACGATAAGCAGGCTAGAGCACTGGTGCTCACGTCTCTTGCCCTCATCACTGCATTTATAGAAAATGTAAGTTCAGGGATCTAGCCCTTGCCTTTTCCTGCGCAGAAGATCATGTCTGACAGGATGGATGATTATGCCTCTGTAATCTTTAACCCCATGTACTCTTGCACCCAAACCTCAACGACATTTTGCTCTAGTGTAACTTCTGAGCACGGGTGTGTAAGGATAGTCTCTCCAGTATAATAAAAGACAAAGTATTAACTCAGAATACTCAGTATTCTCAGTAAGGACTAAAATCAATCCATCTCTCCACCTGCTTTCTTTCTCTTTCTCTTGCTATGCCCCTACCCCGTGGGATTCTGTTTTCATAAGCCATCAAGCCATGGGGAGCCCAACAGACCAAAAAAATACATAAATTATCTTTATAATTGCTAGACTTGTTGACTTAATCTGACTTTCAAAATTCGTTCCCATAGCCTAAGATGGTTCCTAGACATCTATAAATAAAATCAAAAACACCCATTTAAAAAGTCTGTCTTCAGCCTCACTGAAAAACGCATGCATACAACCTTTGCATTCATAATCCCTTATAAATTTGACTACAGTTACCTTTTTCCTCTTCATCCCCTTAAATTCACCTAGCCACTGGACCTCGGGGTGGACATTCTTTTGTTCTGTCTTTGGATGGCCACACCGTCTCCCTGATTTCTCTCCCTTTGCCCACTCTCGTCCCTTCTCTCACTCCCTCTCTCCTTCTAAGATAAAATAAACTCGTACTTTTATATCCTAATCCTGGGCTAGAAAAATTCTTCTCTCATCCCACACACAACACCTACTCAATTTTCCTTCCTAACAGCCAAATGGAGCTTTGGAGGGCATGCAGACCTCCGCCACCTGATATACAAGCTGTGGGCTGAAATGCTGCTTTGGAGCCGTCTAACAGGAACTCCTTGGAAGACTCTCCCAGACTGCAGTCCTTAGTAAGTCTCTGAACAGAACCAACTTCAATTCTTTAAAAGCCTGATTTTTTTCTTCAGATGACATGTTCTAGTTTTTACATTTTATAACTCTGTCGGGCTCATGTACATATCAGAACAATGTTGCCTCCCTGGAGCATAGGCCCAGAGAGAAATTCCAATAGAGTCACAAGACACAGAGCTTTTGTCTATTCTCCAACCTCTCCAGGAAGGAATAATGCATTATTTCCTGAATCAGAAGTAAATAGCCTGAGAATTTTTACTGTTTGTATTTGGGGGTGCTCTGTGGGCACTGATTTCTTGGGCATGCCCAAGGGGGGTTGAGAATTCAGTGGGAGATAAATTACTATAGGGGATGTAGCCCCCACTCCTGCATGGGGCACAGTGAGAAACCACTGCAATCTGGAATTAGATAGTATGAGTTCAAGTCCAAGTTGTTCCACCTGGGGAAGGGAAGTCATGTTGATGGAGGGGAACCTCTCTAAGCCTCTCCTTCCTAACTTCCATGCTAACACACCCACTCAACCTTCTGAGTTAGCCACTATTGGGAGTGTGTCTTATTTTACCTCCACAGTTCTCTGGGAAGGTGCGATTTTCATCCTTATTTGACGGACAAAGGAAACTGAGGTACACGAAGGTGGCTAACTTGCCCAAGGCTACTCAGCTCGTGAGAGTCACCTGCTGCAGCTATCTATCCCCAGGCCCTGGTGAGCCTTCCCGCTTAACCGAGGGCTACACGTCTTACACAGGATGTTCAGTCATCATCGTAACCTGCCAAGTTATTACCAAGCCTCTCTCACAAAGGAGCTTCAGAGAGCTGCTCTGTGGCAGAGTGGATCTTAAGCTGACCTTAATGGGCTTCCAGAGCCTCTCTCTGCCCAATGAGAGGCCATGAGGCACAGGGCTGGGCGGCTCCATCTTAACCGATGGTGGCAATTTTGAATACCATAGCCCAGCTCAGTTCCCAGATAAGCTACAAAAATCACAAGCGGCCAACTCCCCTGGCCGAAGCCAATCGGCTTACAGGAGTCCTAATACGGTATAGAAACAGGGCCCAACCAATCAGAAACCGCCCCATTGTTCCCATACCCTAACCTCCTACCCTAACCTCATAAATACCTGACCCTCCCTATCAGGGGGGCTCTTCTAGTGACCTGCTGTGTCAGGCAACCGAGAGCCCGAACTCGAGTTTGAATGACAAAAACTCTTTTGTTCTTGCATCGGATTCAGTTCCCTGGGGGTCTGTGGGGATGCGGTACTCTGGGTACAACACCCACCACATCAAGGTGCCCTATCAAAGATAACACGTAGAAATGCTTGGTAACTTCCAAAACCCTGTGCTGACAATGGCATTGCCATTCTCAGTGGTTCTGGCTCTCTCTAGAGCTCAGAGCTCTGCATTGCTACAAATAAGAAAACTGCGTTTGTGAGCAGTAAGTTAATTTTCTGGCATCCCAGAGATTGGAAACAGAAGGATTGGGATCAGAATCAGGTCTGCCTGGCTGTATGATGGTACCACTGTCTCTATGCCCCTCAAACTGAAGACCCTTAGGCCCAGGGCTCATGGGTAAGGTATTCAGTATAACGGTGGTATATTCTCCCGCAGAGTTTATTTTATTCAGAGAGTTAGATGCAAATATCATTTTTATGCTAAACACAGTGACATACTTGTGCATCAGAAGGCTATATTGACATGAATTTTTATAATAAAATGTGAGTCTTCAAAGCAATTTTGCTTTTGCTTCTGTAGCATAGGATTATCTCCTTGGGTCCCCAGGGATATAATTAGTCCTCCTGCTCAGTAAAGGTACTCGGATGGAAGGCGATGTTTGAGAAACTCTTCCCACATTTCACTGCCTCTTACTGTGACATGTGCCTCTGCCCCCCCCCTTACTCATGGAGGATGATTCTAGATGAATCCTGCCCCAATTTGGGGGGTGGGGAGCAGACAGTCTCATAAGAAGTCTGTGAGACCCTGAGAGTACTTTGCTTTTAAAGCCAAAAGATATCATTACTTCTGTTTCTCTAGTTCATTCACCAATGGATGTGCTGAAATATTGGTTTCTTTTGAAACAAATCAATATATTAAAATGTGTTCATTCTCTAGCTCTCTTAATTTCCCAGAGGCGTCTGTAGCTGTCATTGTCTCAACATTGATCTAAAGTTGGGAAACTGTGCTCTTGTCTAAAGTCTGTTGAGTCTTTTTCTATGACCTCAGGCCAAGCACATCATGACTTCTGTGGGCTTCAGTAATCCCTGGTAGAGGAAAGGTACTGGGTCATCACTAAGGTTTCTTTCCTCCTGGTGGGGTCTAGGGCCCAGGTTTTAAGACAGTGGTTTTCACCCTTTTCATCTCACGGCACACTTGAACCTATAGTTAAGCTTCTGCAACACACTTAAATTATGTGGCTCAAAAAAAACAGAGTAAAAAAAGAATATACTGGGCGGCTCCTGTGGCTCAAAGGAGTAGGGCACTGGCCCCATATGCCAGAGGTGGCGGGTTCAAACCCAACCCTGGCCAAAAACTGCAAAAAAAAAAAAAAAAGAAAGAATATACTTACCGTGCTTTGAGCTTCTTTTGAAAACAATTTAATTAATGATTTTTTTTCTTTTTTTTTTGAGACAGAGTCTCAAGCTGTTGCCCTGGGTAGAGTGCTGTGGTGTCACAGCTCACAACAACCTCCAACTCTTCAGCTTAAGCGATTCTCTTGCCTCAGGCTCCCAAGAAGCTGGGACTACAGGCACCCACCACAATGCCCAGCTATTTATTGGTTGTAGTTGTTATTGTTGTTTGGCAGGCCCAGGCTGGATTCGAACCCGCCAGCTCTGGTGTACGTGGCTGGTGCCCTAGCCACTGAGCTACAGGAACCAAGCCTAATTAATGATCTTTAAAATTTTTCATGGTATACCTAAGATCCTCTCATGGCACACCAGTTGAAAACCACTGATTTAAGTAAAGAGAATGTAATATTCAGTGCCTAGAACATAAGCTTCTTGAGAGCAGAGTCTTTTTGCTCGTTGCTTAAAACAGTTTAAGACATACAGTGGGTACTCAATTAATATTTTATAAATGAATAAATAACTCTCCCCAACCTTTCATTTTATTGCAGAATCTGTAACACACCAAAACCACCCTCACTCTGGCCTGCATGCTGCCCTCAATGCTGTTCAGAAGTTGATTGTGTGAGCAGTCACGTCTGCCAGGCTCTGGGCTAGTGCTGAAGAGACGAGACAAAGGTCAACCAGATGTCCCTTCTTTCGGGCAGTCTGTCCAGATACCTTGTGCGTTTAGTCATAAGCAGTCTCCAAGTTCCAAAAGGCCAAGGGCAAGAGGCAACAGAGCACTCATACCTTCTGCGTGTTTTGGAGATGCCAATTGCTGCCTGCCTGAGATGTGAATTAAAGTGCTCAGGACAAGAGGTGAGCGGCAGAGGTGTTTTGCTGTTAGTGTGGTTGCCTTCGCCCCCGTAGACATTGTTTTGCATTTGTCCTGTGAGCAGGGGCTCCAGGGGGCTGGTGAGAGGCGCTTCCTTCCCTTCTCACCGACATCAGGGGATGTCTTTTCCATTCTCTACCACTGGGGGTCGCAAGTGCCCACAACAACGCTCCAGTTCCTTTTTTAAAAAGCCAACAGAGGAGAAGTCAGTTTTTGGTGAATGTCTGTGGCTGTCTGGAGCAAGGTCGTTTGGCCCCTTGGTTGATGAATACCCTGAAGGGCTCAGGGCAGGGGATGGTGTGGAGGGTGGAGGAGGGGAGAAAGGGGAGCAGAGCTGGGAGCCTGTTTCCAAAGGCAGAAGAGTGGGTCTCTTCTCAGGTAAGCTGTCACCTCCCCACTGGTGACCACGTGGGCGGGGTCAGGTGCAGGTAACACAGGTGTGGGCAGTGCGGGGCTTCCCTGTGTTCCGTGACCCTTCACCTACAGCTCAAACAGCCTCCCTAGGTGATGTCAGTGGGTGTCTGGAGCTGGGATAAGGCCATCCTTTAAAGACAGTTTAAAGAAAGACGTGGAGTCTTTAAGAAACCTTTAAGAAGTCCACGGATGCGAGTAAAATGGTGAGTGGCTGGAGCCTGGGAAACGATTATTTTATCGGATCTTTAGTGTTCGCGGGCTTTGTGCTGCCAATGCCGGTGTCATTCCTGGGCCAGGACTCACAGGAACTGCTGGAAGGAAGAAGGAATGAGGAAGGAAAAGCAAAAAGGGGCAGAATGGAAGACGGGTGTGGTGAGAATGCAAATGTGTCAAGCGACCTCAGGGACACCCCCCACCCTCTCTACCCTCCCATACACCCCCACCCCCCGTCTCTGGAGTTCCTGTTCTGTGTGACCCCTTACCCTAGGGGTGTGGGGGGTGGGGACCCAGCCTAACAAACTGAATAGTCCCAGGTGAGTTACAAAAGGCTTCACCTTTTTCATTCTCTTTTGCTTTGCAGGAAGCCAGGTATCCAGTTTAAATCGCTCTGTGGAGAGGCCCACGTGGCAAGGCGCTGAAGTCTTTGGCCAGCTGCTAGAGAAGATGGAAGGTGGCCCCATGTCCAGCACCCTCCCCTGTACTTTAGGATGGCTACAGCTCCCACCAGCACCCTGACTGCGGCCGTGGGAGAAACCTTGACCCACAGACACCCAGCAAACCACACCCAGATTCCTGATACACAGAAACTGTGAGATAATAAACGTTCGTTGTTTCCAGATGCTAATTTTATATGGCATCGTAAGGCAACAGGCAGCTAACTCAGAGTTTGGTACCT
Organism: Perodicticus potto; assembly: GCA_963574655.1. Lineage (NCBI taxonomy): Eukaryota > Metazoa > Chordata > Mammalia > Primates > Lorisidae > Perodicticus > Perodicticus potto. Next base: position 12,582 of record CAUYRH010140143.1, read on the forward strand.
GGAAGTGGAATGTGGCTGCAACAGATACATTACGGAATGTGGATTATGGGCAGTGTACCGAGCCTGGAAAGATTTTGAGGAGAGGGTTAGGGAAAGCCTACATTGTCTTGAACAGACTTTTCATAGAAACCTGGGCTTCAAAGTCACTTCTCTTAATTATTATAACTTTTATGCATCTCAGAAAATGTGGATACACTGTACATAGGCAAGAACCTCTATTCAGATATTTGTTTTTCTCTTTAGCAACTCATGAGAAGTTATTGCTTTTTATGTTTTTAAATATGAGTGTGCTATTGCTGTAACTATCCAGCAGATACTGAAGCTCTTTCTGCATGCCAGGTACCATGCTAGGCATTGGCAAGACAAAGGTAAATAAAATCATTTTTGCTCTTAAGAACATAGCAAGTTGTCTTTTTCTTTGTTTTAACTTTTTTGTTTTAAACTGGGCCCCAAATTGAAAAGTTTTTGCATGTGTGGGCTATAGTTATTCATTTTTTTGACTGCACTGATCATTTTGGAGGCTTTGTGCTATTTGGGATGCTCTTGCATTTGAGACAAAGGTACACACAGAAGCTCTTTTCTTAGTAATCATTTTCTCCTTTTTAGTGCCATAATGTAATGTCAGCATGACCGGTGCTAAACAATATGCTGAAGGTGTTACATTGAGGCAGATTCACTAAAGAATCCCAGATGTGTTTCTGTGAACTACATTGACTCATTCCGAAAATGTCCAGGCTCTAGAGAAAGAGAACTGGGCTGAGCAGATAGAGATTTAATTCTTGTCTATGCCCTTGACCAAGTGATTTGGGCTAATCACTTGGATTTTCAGTAGGCACAGATCAGTAAAAATGGACAAATACTCCAACCTAAGTATTCCATAGGATAATACAAGTGAAGGCTGGACACAGTATCCCACACCCGTAATTCCTGGCACTTTGGGAGACCAAGTTGGGAAGATTTCTTGAGCATAAGAGCTCAAGACCAGCCTGAACAATGGTGAGACCCCATCTGTATAAAAAACAGAAAAGTTAGCCAGACTTGGTAGTGCACACCTGTAGTCCCAGCTGGTTGGGAGGCTGAGGCAGGAGAATCACTCAAGCCCAGGAGTTTTCAGTTGCAGAGAACTATGGTGACACCACTGAACTCTAGTCTGGGTGAAAGAGTGAAACCTTGTCTCAAAAAAAACAAAAACAAAAAACGTGTGTGTGTATGTGTACATGGACACACACAGAGTGGACATAAAGTTCTTGCGTAGTAGTGTGCAATTTACTATGTTAATGTTGTACCCAGGAGTTCCACAAAGACCACACTGCCAAACAAGCCGAATTTACAGCAGAAACCTTTTATTGAAGAGCCGGCCGGCACCTGCCTCAGTGTCCCAACATGGGGTTTCTGAAAGCAGCCCCAAGCGCTTAAGGAGTCAGGTTTTTAAGGCTTGGTCTGCATCCTGGTTGGCACGCAGGCTGTCCAGGTGCATCTGGGTGGGTAGCAAGCTTAATACAGAAGCAGAATTTTGCAGTTTTTAGCTATACATCATACATCTTTGTTTCAATATTTCCCCATACATCTTAGTTCCACTACTTTTCCTCCATACATCTTAGTTCCAGTACTTTTCCTCCATACATCTTTGTCTCAGCATTCTCTCCACCTGGTATTGTTTAAAGGTCAGTCTGGAATAGTCAGTTCGATTCCCAGGTCCAGGAGTTAGTCAAGCAAGAAGTCAGTGAGTACTTCCCCATCTATCTTGGGAATGAACCAGATTTACTCAATTATGTTGACAGCTTGCAGCCCAGGACTATTTGAGCAGTTAAGTGGTATTTTTCTACTTTAGCCTAGACCTAACATTAAACTATTTAAAATTGCACAAGAACTTTATGCACCCTGTGTTGTGTGAATCGGAGTCACAGAGGAAAAGTCAGCAACTGCAATGTCAGAAAAAGAGAGGAGGCTACAGCTTGCTCAGGCAAGTAGCCTCAATTTATTTCCTATAAGCTCATATATATACTCTTAACAACACTAAGTTCTGCACGTACACTAGATAATAATAAGCCAGTTGGCAGCAAATGGTCTATACGATAAGAGTACAAAGAAACCATACAGAGCAACCACAAAAACTTATTCAACCGTTCATCTGTAAAAAACAGGTGCAACCTTTAACTGAGATGCGCATTAACTTATCTTGTTTTCCACTCCCAAGGCCCCTTCCAGGACATTCCAGAGACAGCCAGACTCTGCTTACAAAGTCTGCCTCCTGTACGACTAGCTTGCTAATCAGTTCAGAGGGTCTTAAAGGAACATCCCTTCATGTGGACTCTGAGAAAGCTTCTTCAAACATACGTCAATGGCACTCGAAGTTACATTGAGGTTGCACCAAAAACAAACAAAACATGAATTATATATTACATGTCAAAAAATTATAAGTTTAAGTGTATAAGTGTGTATAAACTTATAAATTTATTGACATATATACACACACACACATTTATATACACACACATATATATGTACATATATAATACTAAATAACTCATCCCAGGCAGATGTGATAATAGAGAGACACTGGCCTTGACTTACTAAGGTTTCAGTATATTCTAAGAGATGGAAAAGGCCCTCCTGCTTGAACACTGAGCTGTTACATTAGATTCAAATTGGAAGTAATGACGACAGTGACTCTCATCCTGTTTCCCCAAAGGGAAAGAAAAGTCAGAAAAGACAGAGATTGTGCAACCAGCAGTAAAGAGAACTTGCTGCAGTGATCCTGCCCAGCTTGGTGCGGCCCCCAGGACACGCAACCACTTGCTGCCAAGGGCATCGTGGGAAGTGTGAGGAAGACTGTGCAGAAAGGAAGGTGGCGTTGTTTTGTTTTGTTTTTACCCTTTTGATGTAGAGTATCTCTCTGTCCACATTATTCTTCACTTAGGGAAGATGAGAGCTGCTTCTCAGCGCTCGGCAGTGGTCTGCCGATTTAGTGCTCTATAAACCCGTCCTTTTCAAAGCTGACAGAAGGAACACCTCAAGTCTTGTTCTGTTTTCTTGGGGACTCAATCTGCTGAACATCACCTGTCCTTCCCTTGAGTTGACTAGGTCCAGAGATTTTAATGTTCCCCAATGTAAGAACAAAACAGCACCAAGTTCCATCCAGTTCTAGCTCTGAGACAATCAGCTGGGGCAGCCTGCTTTTTTTTTTTTTTGAGACAGAGTCTCACTATGTCTCCCTTGGTAGAGTGCCATGGTATCACAGCTCACAGCAACCTCAAACTCTTGGGCTTAAATGATTGTCTTGCTTCAGCCTCCCATGTACAACACCCGGATATTTTTTGGTGTTGTCATTGTTGTTTAACAGGCCCAGGCAGGGCTCGAACCCACCACCTTCCATATGTGTAGCAGGCACCCTACTCATTGAGCTACAGGTGCCGAGCCATGGAGCAGATTTCTTAACCTCTCTAAATCTCTCTCTCTCTTTTTAACAGTACACAGTAATAGTTTCCCTTTCTTAAAGATGTGAGGATTAAACAAACAATCCATATGTCCGCTATGTCTAATGCAGAGTAAACACTCAGTATTAGCTGTGGCTGCTATAATTATTGCTTATGTTATCATTAAAAGGTCAAGTGGTTGTTTCAGCCATGTCACAAGCTGATTACCAAAAGAAAATTTTGCTTATATTCTTTATTTCACACCAAGGGAGTAAAAGCCCTCAGATGCTTAATTTTCAAAAAGGGATTGCATTAGACAACGGGCCACTCATCAGCCACCAACTTTGGCAAGTGGCTTCTCTCTGACAGTCTGTGTCCTTCTTTGCCAGTTGGATCAATCATTCCTGCCTCTCACACCATCTGCCTCCCAACCTCACCTATTGAGAAGTGACAAGAGGCGGTCTGGTTGAAGGTAGTTTGAGAAGGGTATTATTGTCAGGATGTGGGAAGCTAAACTTTTATGGGAAGACGCTGATTTGAATTTGAACTTGGGGGCAAGTTCATTTTTGTGAAATGACCATTTTCATTTTTGTGAAATGGGACTTCTGTAGGCATTCAAAATATAGATTTATTTTGTTAAGAAACCACTTAGGAATTTTGAACCCTTTTCCTACACTACACTTGGTCTTAGCCAAAAGGCCGAGAAGTGATCAAATCTATTTCCTTTGTCCCTTTCCCTCTCCTTCTCCAGGCTTTGATTTTCCTCCTTTAAAATGTCATTTTACTGTTGGCAGAAACTATTCATTTCACCTACTGTGGATATAATCTTCGTAGTTTACATTAGTGTTTGGGAGTTTTTATGATGCTGGAGTTTACATTCTTAGTGTCATATGTTCTATAGGTCTGGATGAACGCATGACGACATGTATTCACCAATTAATAATATCATACAGCATAATTTCACTGGCCCGAAAGGCCTTTGTGCTGCAATTGCTCATCTTCCTCTTCCTCCCCTCAAACTCCAGGCAACCACTGATCTTTTTACTGTCTCCATAGTTTTGCCTTTCCCAGAATGTCGTAGAGTTGGGATCAAACAGTATGTAGCCCTTTCAAATTGGCTTCTTTCACTTAGTAATATAGAGTTAGTATTCATCCTTCCATGTCTTTTCATGGCTTGATACCTCATTTCTTCGTAGTGCTGAATAATGTCCCGTTTCTGGATGTGCCACAGTTTGTTTGTCCATTCACCTACTGAAGGACATCTTGGTTGTTTCCAAGTTTGGCAATATGAATGGAGCTGCTGTGAACATCTGTACGCAGGCTTCTGGATGCACCAAGTTTTCAGCTTATTTGGGCAAATACTGAGGAGAGTGATTGCTGGATGATATGCTAAGAGTCTGTGTCGTTTGGTAAGAAACCACCAAATTGTCTTTCAAAGTGGCTGTACCATTTCCCCTGAACTGTTCAGACACATGCTGGCCGGCTATGCAACAGTGCAGCCCTGACGTCCTAGGCAGAGAGGACCCCAGTGCCTGGTGCTCAAGGGTCTTGAGAGACACGATCGTGGATACAGCCAAGGTGGTGCATTGTCGGGCAGTGCAGGGCAAACTCCTGTGTCATGCTCAGGTGCCCAAATGCATGTTGTTACGGTGTGTGTCTGGACTGAGGCCACGCACACCAGATCCAGCTTGCCTATGGCTATGAGACAAGCACCACCACACGTTTACATGCCTGGACATCCCTCGTTCCTGAAAAAGCCCCCTGACTCTCATGCTGTCCTGCTATACCTCTTTTGTTTCCTCTCATTTCTCCTCGTTCATTAAGGATTAGCTTCCTAGTTCATCATTTCCTTTTGTCCCACCCCACCCCCAACAATATCCACCCCCTGACTTCTTAGTTCTCTGCCTTTCTTCTCTCCATCAACCTTCTCCTCACCTTCCTCCAGTAACGAACTCCCATAATCATCCTCAGAGCCCTCACAGCAACAGAATCTGCACCCTCAGAAATCCATGTCAAATAACTCACTCAGTACCCCTACTGTGTTTTAATTCATTCCCCACAATTTCTTCAATCAAGGGACCTCCAATCCCTTGACTTTCCCTCTTCTCACAGCCCACCACACCCTCTGTTTTCTCATTACCGACTTCACTCCCCGGGGCCATCTTCTGGCCAGACTCTTGCACTTCCTTCTGCTATTTGCACCTACCTGGAAAAACTCAATCCTGACTGAGGTTCTCTCTGCCTTCTCTGAGCCTGACATGGGCAGCTCTGAGCTATTGGTTAACAATCACTGGCCATGTTGTGTGGTTCATTTAAAGGTGATACGCAGGGAAATTTCCTGATTTAAGAATTTAATTTAATTTAACTTAATTTAAATTTAAGATATGCAGGGAACTTTCCTCTCCTGAACACTTGCTATGCTTTCCTAGTTCACGTTCCCACTTTTCTGAAATGACATTTCATACCCTTCGTGAACTCAAACCTCCCACACTCTCTGCCCTCTGAATCCTGGCTAAGGAGTTTCACTCACACTCCCTGGTAATATAAAAGCCACAGAGGGCTCCATGATCTCACATCAGCATAGAAACAGCAATGTGGGTCGTGACCCCTTCGTAACAACAAAAATACATCCTGCATATCAGATATTTACATGACGATTCATAAACGTGTGGGTCAGGACCCCTTCGTAATAACAAAAATACATCCTGCATATCAAATATTTACATTACGATTCCTATCAGTAGCAAAATTACAGTTACAAAGTAGCAATGAAAATTTTATGGTTGGGGGGTCACCAGAACATGAGGAACTGCACTAAAGGGTGGCGGCGTTAGGGAGGCAGAGAACCCCTGGTCTAGAAGCACTTCTGAATGTGCACCTGACATCTGCTTCCTTCCGACTGTAGGGGAGAAAGCCTCTCTCTCCTAAAAATAATATTCCTTCCCTGGGCTCCAGAAGAGCTCGCCTCTCAAGGAGTTATTCATCTTCTCATCCTCCACTCCTTCTGAGTCATCAGTCCCTTTCTCTCCATTGTATCATTCCTTCTTTTTATTTTTCTCTAGGTAAGAGGGAGAATAATTTACATCAAAATAACATACAAAAATAATAACATCCCAGAAATTATATAGTGCTTGTTTCTCAATCTCCACCCTCACAGGCAACCACTTTGCTGATTTCTATCACCCTAACTTTTCATGATTTTGAACTTCATATAATTGGAATCCTAAGCATGTACTCTTTGGTATCTGGCTTCTTTTGTTCAATATAACATTTCTGCGATTATTCTATGCTGTTGTGTGCATCAGTAGTTTTTATTGCTGTTGTATACATCAGTAGTTTTTATTGCTGAGTAGTATTCCACTGCATGGACATACCGCAACTGGTTTATCCATTCTTCTGTTGCTGGAGATTTGGGTTGTTTCCTGATTGGGACTACTAATTAATAAGGCTGCTCTGAACAGTCTGGCACAAATCTTTCGGTGGAGATATACTTTCAGTTTAATTTGGAATTTCTGGTCATAGAATAGGTGCACGTTTAAGTTTATAAGGAATTAACAAACAGTTCTTGGAAGTGGCCATACCATTTTGCATTCCCACAAAAGCATTGCCTGAGAGTTCCAGTTACTTCACATCCTGCACAAATGTATGATTATCAGTCATTTTGATTTTAGTGACTCTAGTAGATGTGAAAAGAGCTTAGGATGGTACTTGGCATAAAATTAGACTTCTAAAGAGGGTAGTTGTTATTATTATCATCAGAATAAGAGCACAAATGTTTCACATAAGGAACACCTGAGTTCCTTCTTTCCTGTAATTATTCCTCGCTCTTGCTCCTGTCCTAACCGCTCCAACAACCACATTGTAAAAACCCCTGGTAACAGCCCATTTAAGCGTTATGTTTAAATACATGTTCATGAATCTGTCACAGTGTTGTTTATACAGGGTGCCCAGCAGACAGTGTGAGGCACGTGCACAGCGAACAGTGGCCGGCTGGCCTTTTTCTGCATCTGCTTGTCGTCTAACTCTTTATCCTGTCCTCACAGCCCAGGAGTTACACCCCCCCCCCCCGCCCCCGTGGAGCTGCTCAGCCCCTGGGAGCCTCCAACCTTGCCTTTCCGACAACCAATGGGCAGGTCCCAGTTATCAGCCACTTCTCCGGTCTGCAAACCTGGGCGTCCCTACCTGGGCACAGCTTCTCTGGAGGAAGCTGCAGAGGAAATAGGGGTTTCAGGCTAGCTGCAGCGGCGCCCGGGACGGGTCAGACACAGCAGGCTCCAGGCAGTGGCACCTGCAGTGCGGTCCCGGCTGCGCCCGAGCGCGCCACTGAGAGACGCTGTCCTCTGGGCAGGGACTGCACATCAAGTCTTTCGCTCCTGTGGTTTTTCCACTCCCTGGCTGCGCTTAGTAATTATCCCCTCGAGGCCCTTCCCACCAGCCTCCCCCGGCGCCCGCGCGGGCCGCGCAGGGAAGCGGACAGCGGGCGGGGAGCGCGGGGCAGCGGGCAGCGGGGGAGCGCGGGGCTCGGCTGGCGCCTGTGGCTGTCCCGGCGTGGGGACCTGCGCGCGGTCTTCAGCGCCCGCGATGCCCGGGAACGGCTCCTTTGCCAACTGCTGCGAGCCGGGCGGACGGGCGGGGGGCCTGGGCTGGCCAGGGGCGGGCGGCACGCGGGCCTCGGGGACCCCGCGGCCTCCGTGGGTGGCTCCCGCGCTCTCCGCCGTGCTCATCGTCACCACCGCTGTGGACGTCGTGGGCAACCTCCTGGTCATCCTCTCCGTGCTCGGGAACCGCAAGCTCCGGAACGCAGGTGAGCGCGCGGCAGGTGCTGGGTGGGCCCTTCCCTGCCCTCTGACCCCGCAGTCCTGTGCCCCCTCCTGCACGGAGCCCGGCGCCCCTCACCTTCAGTCTAACTTAGTCCCCAAGTTTGGCTCTGCGCTGGGAAGTGAGCTTGAGTTCTGCCTCCCCGAGGACCAGTGGCTGCGCAGGACGCCTGGCACAGAGGGAGTTGGGCAAAGGTTTTTTTTTTTTTGGCACAGAGGGAATTCGGCAAAGATTTTTTGGGTTTTTTTGTCTTTTTTGAGACAGAGTCTCACTATGTCACCCTTGGTAGAGTGCTGTGACATCACAGCTCACAGCAACCTCCAATTCTTGGCTTAAGCGATTCTCTTCCCGCAGCCCCCCAACTAGCTGGGACTACAGGCGCCCACCACAATGCCCGGCTATTTTTGTTGTTGTTGTTATGGTTGTCATCGTGGTTTATCTGGCACAGAGCCCACGCGAACGCTTCCCTTTAAAACCTGAAACTTTAAAACCTGAAACAAAAACTTGGGTACGTTCTGTTGCAATTCTGAACATTATTTCTACCCTTTCCATCCACGCTCCTTCTAGTATTCCCACACTCACCTCTACAAGGGAATAAAACCAGAGGGAAAGGAGTATCTGAACTCTGAGGCTGACAGGTCCCAGGGCTGGGCTGACCACTTTGGTGTGGGAAGGAGCAAGGTGACTTGTTTGTTACTATTTTGCACTTTCCCAAGACGGAGCTTGGGAGGGAGAGGCAGGAAAACTCAAATGCTAGAGTGAATTAAAATGGGGAGGGAGCCACAGAAAAGCAATTCTACAGCTTAAAAATGCTTTCTTTTCTAAGAAGCCAGGCCATTCAGAAAGTCCATCTTTAGTAAATGGTTATGTATATTTTGTGTAGCCCTTTGTGACTGCAGGATTTTCATCTTAAAAAGAAAAACAAAAACTTCACACCAAGGTTCTAGCCATCATAGGGGACCCGTAACATGATTAAGAAGGAATCAAGTTTCTAACTCTGTCATTTCAGAGTGTTATCTAGAATACATTTTTCAAGACATGTCTGTGTTCCTTGAAGAAAAGTGCTTGCCTTATAAAGACAAGAGCAATTTATGATTAGAAAACGGTATATAATATCTTTGATCACCTTTTCCCTTGGTGGCAGCCATGAACATTCATTTCCTGCACAGGAATGTTGAGGGAGGCGCCTCCTGGCTCTGGCTGTGGGAGGGACTGGCCTTCCAGTTCTGACATTGCCCCTTCCCTCCCTGACTTACTGGGGGTGCAGAGAAGGTCTAGCAGACTGGGGCTCCCTCCTCAGCGACATGGGTCCCCTACCGTGAGAAGGTGGTTGAGGGAAGGGGATGCTGCTTCCTTTTACTGGAGGCAGAGAAGGACCCCGTCCCCTCGTCCATCCTCTGAGGCCGGGTCTCTTCTGCGCTCCTGGTGGGGCTCGCGGAAACCTTACTGATTTGAGTGTGTGGCCAGGGAGGGGAATGAGCCTTTAAATTGCTGGCACATCCTCTGTTCTATTTATCTTTCCTCCCTCCTGATGTATCCGCTACATCCCTGCACAGAAAAATATTTTTAACTCTATCTACATGACGTCACAGTGACAGCTGCCACAGTCTTACGGTTTAACTGGTTTTTACCTCACCATTTGCTTTATTGGCAATAGTCATGAAAAATCCTAATATCGACCTAAACTAAATGACCTTGGCAGGGTAAGATTTCTAAAGGTGCTTAAAAACTTTGAATTGTTAGTAACCACACCATTCACAGGAGAGTTTGGACTTACTCTAAGACACACGTGTCTTAGGCCTTTTGGTACTTAAGTCTTGCTCCCCAATCCATCGGTATTAAGATATTAGGTGTGTGGCAGTAAGCATACGTCTATATCCAGTATCCAAGACCTATAGCCCGTACCGAGGTCCCAGCCTGTTTCTCGGGGACACTGGCATGCTTTATTTGACTGTCACAAACCCAGTTCCTCTGTAGGGCAGAGCCTTGCTGTTCCTCACAGCAGTGCTCCTGCTGGCAGGGTGAGTGGTCTGATTAATTGTCCCTGTTTTCAGGGCTGGCTGCTGCATGTGGTGGGTTGACTCTTGCAGAGGTGGTGCTAGAGAAAGGCTGAGGGGGGACAGGAGGCAAGTTCAGGTTACCCATCCAACCTAGAAGCAAAGACTGGGTGATTTTTACTGCTTCTTTGATTCAGTGCCCAGCTTCGTCACTACCTCTCCCCTTCCCTTCTCAGCCGGTTTAGCGTGGCACTTTACACCCATGACTCTGCCTCGTCGCTTCCCGCCCCTCCTCGGCCCCCTGGAGCCTGGCCTCTTTGGCAGGGCCCCCTGTGCTGCGGGAGACTTGGAGGGATGCCCGGTTCTTGGGATCTTGGTTTCTTCTGCTTTCCTGATGCCAGTGTCTGGGTATCTTTCCTCTGGTCATCGCCCGGATTCCTGAGCCTTGGGAGTCACTTCTGCTTCCTCCCAGCCCCGTGCACAGGTCGGTGATTGCCTTACAATGCCCCTCATTCCCATCCTGCCCTCTCTGCTCACACTGCCCCAGGACCTGTCCTCATCCTGTCTTGAGCCTCTCTGTCATGTCCAGAGAGCTGTCCCTGCTCCCTCATTGCTACCACTGCCAGGAGTCACCTCCACCTTGAGTGACTGTGCCCCATTTCCAGAGCAGCACCTGCCTCTGGGTGCAGCACGCACCCGGCTCTCGGCCTCGTCCACCTGGTGCCAACGTGAGCTGCTCCCACCAGGTGCCAACGTGAGCTGGCCAGCCAGGCGTCTGGCGCAGTCTCAGCGCTTCTCACCAGTCAGTCTCTGCTCCTCCTGCAGCCCCTTCCCCAGCGCCTCTGCAGGGTCATCAGTGTTTGCAACAGCTCCTGAGGGTGTGGCGAAGGGTGTCTCCCTCCTCGTGCCCTGCCCGGCAGAGCGCCCCCTGCAGGGCCATCAGTGTTTGCGACTGATCCTGAGGATGTGGATAGAGCGTCCCCCTCCTCGTGCCTGCCCGGCAGAGCGCCCTCTGCAGGGTCATCAGTGTCCACGACTGATCCTGAGGGTGTGGATAGAGCGTCCGCCTCCTGGTGCCTGCCCGGCAGAGTGCCCCCTGCAGGGTCATCAGTGTCCGTGACTGATCCTGAGGATGTGGATAGAGCATCCCCCTCCTCGTGCCTGCCCGGCATAGTGCCCTCTGCAGGGTCATCAGTGTCCACGGCTGATCCTGAGGGTGTGGGTATAGTGTCCCCCTCCTCGTGCCCTGCTCAGCAGAGCGCCCCCTGCAGGGTCATCAGTATTTGTGAATGATCCTGAGGGTGTGGATAGAGCGTCCCCCTCCTCGTGCCTGCCCGGCAGAGCGCCCCCTGCAGGGTCATCAGTGTTTGCGACTGATCCTGAGGGTGTGGATAGAGCGTCCCCCTCCTGGTGCCTGCCCACAGAGCCCCCTCACTGGGGGTGACACTTGTTGCTCCCTGCGGGCCTGTGGACTTCTATTCCACTCTGGCCACAGAGCCAGGCACACAGTAGGAACCGGATACACCTCTGCTGAAACAGATAGAAAATGGACTCTAGGAAACAGTGGGCCAGAAAGAATGACTTTCCCTCCGAGATGGGGCGGACCTCAGCTGTGGTGCACAAACTGCTCATGGAATCAATGCAGTTTTCATGAGACCCGACGATCTGGGGCACTGACTGTCCAAAGCGCGCCTCGGTTCTGTCCTCCAGAGCCGATGACCAGCCCCTTCTGCCCGGAGGCGCGCGTGTGCGCTGCTGGCTCCGGTGTGGGGGAGGAGCTCAGCAGGTTCCAGCCGTGCTGTGTTTGTGTCCCTGACTCCTCTTGAAGATCTTCCCTCTTTCTGGTCTGGCACAAGGTTATCACCTTTAAGCTCCCTGTTAGCTCCCATGGGGGCAGCCCCCCATCCAAGAGAGCGGAGAAAGCCATGGCCTTACGATGACACCCAGGTCATCTCCACCAGCACGGAGGGGCTGTCCTGGTTCCATAAGCAAGGCTGACTTCCCAAGTGGCAGTCAGGAGCCATGGTCCGGCAATGGAGTATTGTGCTACAGTTGGGTTGAGAGGGTGCCCCAAGGGTTAGCGAGGTATACATTGGGATTTCCGTGGTGTTCTGATGACTTGTAAGCCAGAAAGACAGTAAATATTTGATATTGGGGTTGCCCAGAAACACATGGAAGTTTTGCCTGGCACAGGGCTTCATCCAGGACCCACGCTGTCCATAGCACCAAAGCCTCCAGCCCCCTGGCAATGCCCGGAGTCTGCACCATCTCTTATCTGGAACCAGGAGCTGCCAGGGAGGTCCCTGACTGTGGAGTTTCCTTCCTATGCTGCCTGTGGGGGTGTTTTACACCCCCTTTTCTCCCCTTTTCTCTTCCCACCTGCTGATGGAGGCAGTGAATGATGCGTGGAAAAGCAGGAGTGGCGCTGGACGAAGGTTCCTGGAAGGTCTGGAGAGAAACGTGTAATCCGGCCTGGTCCTTGCCCTCCAGGTGTTATAGGGAGAGGCGCCCCCTCCATCCAGGCTGCGTCCTCCCACTGACCACTGGTATTGGGGTCTCTTGACCTGCTCTGTGTGCAGGGTTTGGATCGCTTGTTATCAACCCCAAAAGCAAACTGGGCGCCCCTCAACTCTGCGTCCCGAATGTTTCCTGAGCTTTGCAGCTTCACGTTTTAGCTGTGAATACCTTAGCATCTCACTGAGCAAGAATGGACACATTTTAAATCCCATAATTATGTCTATAGCTGAATAATCAGGAAAGCCCATAATCCTATTTAATTCCTCTTGTGTAAGTCTCAATAGCTTCGTGTTCGGCTGTCTTTATTTGCAGAAAGCTGGATTCTGTATTTGGATGTGCTGTACTGCAGCAGTCGGAGAACACTGAATGCAGCTGTTAGGTCTTACCATTTAAAATACTTATTGCTGGAGAAGTGAAATTTAGGAAGTAAAGACCCAGATTTGGGGGCCTCTAGAAGCAATGCCTTGCCTTCTTGATTCTCTGCGTCTCCCCACTTCTTCTCACATCTCACTCACAGGGATGCGAGTCTAACAGGGGGAGCCTCTTTCTTCTCCTTCTGTGTGGGTGCTCACTGCACCTGTGTGCCAGACGCACGTCTCTCTCGCTTAAGAGAGAAAAAGAAGAAGAAAACCCCCACAGTCCCCTATCAGACAGACACATGTATCCCTTATGAAGTTCCACTCCATCTGTCTTCTTCTCTGGCAGGCAGAGCTGATTAAAGGAGAGCCTGCAGGATGGAGCCTCATTCTCCAACATGCCACAGAATTTGTCCTCACTGATGTTGCTGACCTAACTGCCAAGTCCAGTGGACACTTTTCTGTCCTCTCTCACTTTTCTGAATGACCGAAATTCTGTCCACCCTTGTCCTTAAACCTCATGTTTCTTTTTTTCTGGTTTCTCCCTTCTTTTCTTGTTCTTTCTCCATCTTTCTACATTATAGTTGTCCGCAACTCACAGAATCTGGGTGTCTGTTTCTTTACGTATAAAACAGAAATCATGATAGCAACCCTAAAGGATTCTTGTGAAAAACCATTGAGCTGATTTATGTAAATGCATATAGTCGACTTTAAGGTACTATGCCAATTGTTGTTTTGTTTTTATCAAGTGTAACTAAAATAATAAAATGCTACCTATAAGCTTCCAAGCGAGCTCTTTTGATGGTTATAGATAAAGGTTTCATAACAGCATGTCAGTTTTTTTTTTAAATGGATAGTTCTTATGCTCTTAAATGTATTTTCTTCTTTCAAGTCGTCCAAACACTCCCTATCCTATTTTTGTGTACAGTTTTCTTAGCAATTTTTTTCTTTTTGATTAAAGCAAAGGTACATTTTAACTTAGCTTATGTACAAGAATGCATGCATACTAGGGTTTTCATAAATATGTGACTTTGAAGAAAACAATCTCTGACTTTAAGGGGTTGGGAATCTAATTAAGGAAGCTTACATTAAGTTCATTATTTTAATATTTTTAAGGAAATAAAGTTTTCAATACATCATCTGTTCAATTATTTCTAATGCCAGGCCCCCAGAATGTAACTATTAAGAATATCTGGGCGGCGCCTGTGGCTCAAAGAAGTAGGGCACCAGCCCCATATACCAGAGTTGGCGGGTTCAAACCCAGCCCCAGCCAAAAATTGCAAAAAAAAAAAAAAAAGAATATCTCACATAAATTTCACAATTGCTATTATTTCTTCCAGCATTTCCCGTGCAAGATCCCATTTGAATAGGAGCAGTCCTGTTGCAAGGGCCTGGGTGATTTCGTCTTCCCTTTGGTTGATTCCATAACTGTCCTGCCTTGTAGCCCCATCCCTGCCACTGTCCCCAGCCCCAGGATGACTAAGGAATTGTACTCTTTCCCCACCTTGTTCTGGCCTTTTCACAGTTGTCACCACATGAGCAGCTTCTGTTTTTCTGTGTTTCCCCAACAGCACTGTGGGCATCTCAATGGCAGGGCCTGCATCCTTTATCCATCACAGGGCCCTACCTGAGCATAGTAGGTCACTAAATACATTATTGCACACTTAAACAGATTGAGCAGAGTAGGCCTTCACGAAATACATTCTTGCACACTGAAACAGGTGCGAGGATGGAAGGAGACCTCAGGGCACAGGAAGTGTAACCTTGTTAGAAATGACAGTCCACTCGTTGACTTCTCCAACATAACCCTCCGCACATCTTGTTTTCCTTTGTTTCATTGTCTCTTCCCTGGGGACTCCGTGAGCTTCCAGCTTTGTAAGGGGGCTGCGTCTTTCCTAAGTCCCTGGCGTCTCAGAGAGTACCAAGTATATACTCAGAATAATCGTTGAGTACACGACTCAGTGACCAGACACAATTTAAATCCAACCCGATTTTTCTCCTGAGCATGGAGGATGAGCACGAAGAGCTTTACCTTCCAGAATTCTCCTATCTGAGCTGGATCAGCGCCGGCTTCTCTCTCTTTCTTGGATCACTAGATCGTCATTAAGCAAGAGCTTTTCCAGAAAGAAGGAGAGAGGAGAGAGAGGGTGGGGATTTGGATGGTAGAGTGTGCAAAGGGACGTGCTTTGGGTGTGAATCCAGGAAGGGGATTCCGTAGTAATGAGGCGTCTCCCCACACATGCGCCCTGTCTACTGGCAGCAGGTGGAAATGAGCCCACCCAGACTTGCGCTGTAAATATCCTTTAGAAGCCTGCAGGGGGTGAGGAGCGCTGTGCGCAGAAGGATGGGCTTCTCCCCTGTCTGGGGAGGGAGAGGACAGAGGACAGCTTCTCCCTTTGACTACCACCCAGATAGACATGGCTGCTTCTAGATGGAAGATGAAACAAGGATTTTATTCACCTAATTTGGAATTGCGCGAAGAAATCCGGCGACAGTAGGATGTCCCGGCAGATGAAGCTACAGTAGGAACTGGTTGGTTTCAGCCTTTTAGGAACAGCCAGGGTAATAGGGGAGAGTAATTCAATAGCTTTCCATGCGGAGTTGAATGTGTTCCCTGTTTACAAGCTGTTTGCTGGCTCCAGGGCATCACTGGGGGATGGGCCACATGAGCACAACAGAGCTCGACCGGGCTTTCCCGGGAGCAGCTGGCCCAGCCGGCACCAGCTCCTGGCAGCTCTTGACTTGCCCTGCTCTGCTTGTGAGCCAAGAGCTTGTGTACCGCTTAGCCAGCAGTCCGGGGGGCCTGCGGAGACCCCTCTTCTGGTGTTGGGAAGAAGTGGGTGTGGGGGTAGCAGGAGGCAGGTGCCCCCAAAGAAGGAGAGGGGACCACTGAAAGAATAGTCACTAGAAAGAAGTTCTGGAACTCACCCAGATGTGTGTGGCAAAAAAAGTGGCAGAACTGATATTATCCCAGATTGCCCTAACCTCCAGCACCACCTCCAAACTTCAGAAAGACCCCGAAAATTCTAAGAAAAGACCAGGACTCCTGAAGGAGCTGAAGTGGAGAAATTTGAGAGAGGGAATCCCTTGTGCTCTGGGGTCCAAGTGAGGTCTGAGCGGGTGCGTCAAAGACTGAGGCCCAGCCGCGGAGAAGCCAGGAGGCTGAGAGTTACACGGACAGACAAGAGATAGGCCCACCTGCCACGCTCACACATCCCAGACGGGTCCTCAGAGGTGCATTTTTTGCCTTGCTGCACCAACAAGAAGCAAAATGGGGGACGTGGTTTAACCCACAAAGTGAGTAAACCCTATAAACAGTGGAGTAGGTGGGAGTCTGTCTGATCAGCCTGAGCAGGATTCTCCCAGATCCTCCAACATCTGCTGGAGGGCGGGTCCTGAGCAAGCAACTGACTTGGTGAACGCCAGCTGAGCAGCTCTGAGCCTCCTTGTACCCAATGTCCCCTAGAGTCCAGGGCAAAGAGTGGAATCTCTATCTTTCCACTCTGTATCTCCACAATGTTCAAATTTTTTAGGTCCCACATATACATGAGAAATATGCAGTATTTTTCCTCCTGTGCCTGCCTTATTTCTCTTAAAATAATCACCCCAGTTCTATCTGGGGTGTTGCTGAAAATGACGTATTTTCATACACCACATTTTTTATCCATTCATCTGTTGATGAACACTTAAGTTGATCCCTTATCTTTGCAATTATGAACAGTGCTGCAATAAACATGGGAGTGGGGGTGTTTCATTGATATACTGTTGTTGTTGTTGTTTTCCTTTTGGGTAGATACTCAACAGTGAGATTGCAAGATTGAATGGTAACTCCTTTTTTAGCTTTTGCAGAAGTCTCACTCTTCTTTTCCATGGTGGCTGTACTCATTTGCATTCCCACCAACAGTTTGTGGTTCCCTTTTCTCTACATCCTTGTCATCATCTTTTTGTCTTTTTATTAATAGCCCTTCTGACCAAGGTAAAATAATATCTCATGGTAGTTTTGATTTGCATTTCTTTGATTATTAGTAATATTCAGCATTTTTCATATACCTGTTGGCCCTTTGTATGTCATCTTTTGAGAAATATCTATTCATATCCTTAGCCTACTTTTTAATAGGATTATTTGTTGTTTTTCTTTTTTCCTGTTGAGTTTTTTGTACCTTGGGGTTATTAGCCCTGTGCAGGATGAATAATTTGCAATTATTTTCTCCCATTCAACAGGCTGTTGGCTATCTCTTTGGCTGTGCAGAAGCTTTTTAGTTTAATGAAGTCTCATTTCTCTATATTTGTTTGTGTTGTCTATACTTTTGAGGCTTTAGTCATAAATTCCTTGCTTAAACCAACATCCAGGAGAGTTTTTGCTAGGTTTTCATCTAGTATTTTTATACTTTTGGGTCTTACATTTAAATATTTAATCCATTTTGAGTTGATTTTTGTATATGGTGAGAGGAAGGGATCCAGTTGCATTCTGCGCATGGCTGTCCAACTTTGCCAGCACCATTTATTATTGAGTGTTTTTATCATGAAAGAATGTGCTTTCCTCAGTGTATGTTTTTGTCTGCTTTGTTGAAGATCAGTTGAGTGTGAGAATGTGGTTTTACTTCTTGATTCTCTGTTCCTTTGTTCTATTTGTCTACTTAATGCCACTATCATACTGTTTTGGTTACTATCACCTTGTAATATATTTCAAAGTTAGGTAATGTGGTGCTTTCAGCTTTGTTCTTTTTGCTCAGAATTGCTTTAGCCATTTAGGCTATTTTCTTGTTGTTGTTCTATATGAATTTTAGGACTGGTTCTCTAATCTCATAAAGAATAACATTGGTGTTTTGATGGGTATTTCATTGAATCCGTAGATTTATTTGGGCATTATGGCCATTGTAATGATAACTATTTTTCCAGTCCATGAGCATGGAATGTTTTTCCTTAGCCCCCCCCGCCTTTTTTTTTGTGCTATCTCCAAATTTTTTCAACAATGTTTTATAGTTTTCCTTGTAAGAATCTTTTATCTTCTTGATTTTTCTTTTTTTAGCTATTGAAAATGAGATTGCCTTCTTGATTTCTTTCTCAGCAGACCGTTATTGATGTATAGAAATACTGCTGATTTTTGTAGCCTACCATATAGGTGAATTTATTTATTAAATCTAGGAGGGGTTTGTGGATTCTTTAAGTTTTTGCAAATATAAAATCATATCATCAGCAAAGTGGGAGCACATCATCAGTTTGACTTCCACATTTACAGTTTGTTTTTGTTTTTTTTGTTTTTTTTTTTTTTTTTGAGACAGAGTCTCAAGCTGTCACCCTGGATAGAGTGACTTGGCATCACAGCTCACAGCAACCTCCAATTCCTGGGCTCAAGTGAGTCTCTTGCCTCCGCCTCCCAAGTAGCTGGGACTACAGGCGCCCGCCACAATGCCCGGCCATTTTTTTCTTGGTTGCAGCCATCATTGTTGTTTGGCGGGCCTGGGCTGGATTCCAACCCGCCAGCTCATATGTACGTGGCTGGCACCTTAGCCACTTGAGCCACAGGCACAGAGCCCTCTTTTACAGTTTGGATGGCTTTTATTTCTTTCTCATGCCTGACTGCCCTGGCTAAGATTTCCCATACTCTGTTGAGTAGGAATGGTAAAAGTGAGCATCCTAGTCTTGTTCCAGGTCTAATAGGAAATGCTTTCAAATTTCCCCATTTAAGGTGATGTTAGCTGTGGGTTTGTATATATGGGTTTTTGTTTTTTTTATTTTGAGGTATCTTCCTTCTATGCCTAGTTTGTTCAGTGTTTTTATCATGAATGTGTGTGGAATTTTATCAAATGCTTCAAATGCTTTTCTGAATCTATTGAGATGATCATATGGTTTTTATCCTTTATTCTGTTGATGTCATGGATTATGCTTATTGATATTTGTATACATGGAACTGTCTTTTCATCACTGGTGTAAGTCCTACTCGATTGTGGTGTATTATCTTTCTTAAGTGATGTTAGATTTAATTTGCTAGTATTTTGTTGAGGATTTTTGCATTTTTGTGCATCAGGGATATTGGCCTATAGTTTTCCTTTTGTGTGTGTGTTCTTGTCTGGTTTGGGTATCAGGATGATGCTAGCCTCATAGAATAAGTTAGGGAGAATTCCCTCCTCTTCAATTGTTTTTGAACAGTTTCAGGAAGTTTGGTATTAGTTCTTCCTTGCACATTTAGTAGAATTCAGCTGTGAATCCATCTGCTTCAGGGCTTTCCTTTGTTGGGAGACATTTTATTACCTAGTTCAATCTTGCTACTTGTTATTTTTCTGCTCAGGTTTTCTATTTCTTCATGATTCAGTCCTGGTAAATGGTATGTTTCCAGGAATTTATCCATTTCCTCTACATTTTCCAATTTTTCAGTGTATAGTTGTGTAAAATAGTCTGTGACGATCTTTTATATTTTCTTTTGTACTTATAAGATATCGATTATATTTCTATGGTATCAGTTGTAACGTCCTTTCTTAGTCTAGCTAGAAGTGTGTCATTTCTGTTTATCTTTTCAAAGAACCAACTTTTCATTTTGCTCATCCTTTATATTGATTGTTTGTAGTCTGTATTTCACGTTCTGTTCTGCTTTGGTCTTTTTTATTTCTTTTCTTCTGATAATTTGAGGTTTGGATTGTTCTTGCTTTTCTAGGTCCTTGAAGTGCATTTTTAGATTGTTAATTTGTAATCTTTCTACCTTTTTCATGTAGTCATTTATTGCTATAAACCTCCCTCCTTGCACTGCTTTTGCCATATCCCACAGGGATACATTGGTATATTGTGTCTTCATTTTTGTTTGTCTCAAAAAATGTTTTGATTTCTATCTTAATTTATTCATTCTTAATGGTCTTTCAGGAACATGCTTAATTTCCATGCATTTGTATACTTTTCAGAGCTCTTTTTTGTATTGATTTCTAGTTTTATACCACGTGGTCTAAGAAGATGTGATTTTGATTTTTTGAAAGTGTGCTGACCCTTGTATTGCAGCCTGACATATGATCAGATAAGATATTTACAGAACAGAAATCCCAGTATCTCGTACTTACTCTTGCTTCTGTTCACTGCTTCAGGAAATTTGTTCCTGGTGAGTCTGGCATTGGCTGACCTGGTGGTGGCCTTGTACCCCTACCCGCTGATCCTTGTGGCCATCTTCTATGACGGCTGGGCCCTGGGGGAGGCGCACTGCAAGGCCAGTGCCTTTGTGATGGGCCTGAGCGTCATCGGCTCCGTCTTCAACATCACCGCCATCGCCATCAACCGTTACTGCTATATCTGCCACAGCGTGGCCTACCACCGGCTCTACCGGCCCTGGCACACGCCCCTGCACATCTGCCTGGTCTGGCTCCTCACCGTGGTGGCCTTGCTGCCCAACTTCTTCCTGGGGTCCCTGGAGTACGACCCTCGCATCTACTCTTGTACCTTCATCCAGACAGCCAGTGCCCAGTACACAGTGGCCGTGGTGGCCGTCCACTTCATCCTCCCCATCAGTGTCGTGTCCTTCTGCTACCTACGCATCTGGGTGCTGGTGCTCCAGGCCCGCAGGAAGGCCAAGTCAGAGAGCAAGCTGTGCCTGAGGCCCAGCGATCTGCGGAACTTTCTCACCATGTTCATAGTGTTTGTGATCTTTGCCATCTGCTGGGCCCCACTTAACTGCATCGGCCTCGCTGTAGCCATCAACCCGGAAGAAATGGCTCCCCAGGTCCCTGACGGGCTGTTTGTCACTAGCTACTCACTGGCTTACTTCAACAGCTGCCTCAATGCCATCATCTATGGGCTTCTGAACAAGAACTTCCGCAGGGAATACAAGAGGATCCTCTGGGGCCTCTGGAACCCGAGACACTGCTCTCAGGATGCTTCCAAGGACAGTCATGCCAAGGAGCCACAGAACCCAGCCCCACCTGCTGCTCATGGCCAGCATCCCCTACCTGCTGCTAATGGCCAGCATCCCCCACCTGCTGTTAATGGCCAGCAGCCCTCACCTGCTGTTAATGCCCAGCACCCTGTCCAGGAGGATGCTGGCTAGCCTGGATCTGAAGCACACCAGCTGTGCCACAAACTTGTGAAATGGTGGAGTGAATCTGCCATGAGGGTGACCTCAGGCAGCCTGCTGGGCCAAGCCGCCCCATGGGCATCCACAGCCAAGGAAGAAACAGAATGAGAAAGGCCTGGGGCGGAAGAGGCCGATTTCTTCCCACACCTGCCTGCAGTTCCCTGCTTCAGCCTCTTCGCTGCTTTCTCCCCTTCTCAAAGGGGTGGCAGGAATGGATTTTCCGGTCAGCAAGGACTGAAGAATAAAGTCTGCAGGACTAGAAGGTGGGTGACTCTGCAGGGGCTAGGGGTGGGGCAGTGCCTTTCAGAGGGCAGGTGTTCCATGCTTTCCCCGCTGACCGGCCGTACACACTGACGGACACACACGTCATATCACAGCACACCACACATGCCTTCATGCACACACACGAAACCACACAGTACAACACACACTCACACGCACAGCACGTGACACACACACCAGACCACACAATGCACACATACACACCCAGCCAGAACTGTAGGCACACCCCGCAGGGCACACGCACTACAGACAGCACATCCACACCACCCTGCACACACGGAGTACGAACGCACCACACACACACAGAGTGCACCCCTCAGGCGTCTGCAGCACGGTCGGCCGGGCTTCCTCTCCTGGCTCCATCATGTTTGGGTTGTGTGACGTGGGGCAAGTCCCCTCACCTGCTTATCACTCAGTTTAGTCATCTCACAATGGCCAGAGCCACCTCCCAGGGTGCTTGTGAGGCTTCCCTGAGATAATACACCTGCAGCGCTGAGGCAAGGTGTGACTCGAGAGTCACTAGCTTGTGTTATGATTCTAACTACGTTAAATAAAAATGCCCTTGAAAGAGAAAGGAAGCCGTGTTCCAAGACAGGAAGGGGAGGGGAGAAACTGGAGCTTGGAGTCAATGGAAGGGGGAGGGACAACTCTACCCCAATTCCTTTCTGTGGTTATGCATTTGCGGACTTTGAGAAGCCTCGAGTTTTCCCTTAGCGCCCACAGATTTAGCTTTCTCCATCGTGCCCTTTGTGGGCCGGGTCTGGCTTGGTGCCTGCCCTTTGGCAAAGTCTTGGAAATAGATATATCTGTTTTCATAGTAAAAAAGTGAAATTCAAAGAAGGAAAATGATGGCTGGAGTTCACAGAACTCTGAAGTCTATCAGGCAGCAACACCCCACGTCTGTTCTCCTTGTCCCCCTTTGCAATGTGTGGCAGGAACAAACTGCAAGCAGGTAAGTTCCCCAAGTACATAGGTCCCTTCAGGGAGAGAGAAAGGTTATCTCAGACGGCTGGTGACTTTCCTGAATGAAAAGCCTGGGATTTGCTGGCGTGCTAACCTCTCAGCATTACAGTGGAGACTCCCGCCTCCTGTAACGTGAGGAATCCGGGCTGTTGCAGATCTTCTGGGCTCTACCAACAAGGTTTTGAAGGTAGAAATGTGGGGCAAGTCCTGGAACTCTGATTTTGACAGTGGAGGCCCATGACCCAAATGATAGGAATGTAAGTATCATAGCCCTGGTCATTGAGTGTCAGGGCCCACTTGTGTATAGTTCCACCCAGGGAGTCCTCACAGTTCACACCTCAGTCCGGAGAAGTCCAAGCACTTTTCACCAACTGTAGGGATTTGCTTTTTATTCCCCACTTGGAGGAGGAGGAGGAGGCATCAATTTCGTGGTAACAGAACACCCCAGCTCCTCCCCAGATCCCTGTCTTCCAGCGCTGAGTTGAATGCAGGGCACGTGCTCAGTAAACAGGCAGTGAGGGAACCAAAGCTCTCTTCAGTTACCTGGCTGCAGTGCTCAGCTCTGAGAGTCCACTGACCAGCACCTTTTCTGTGTCCGTAGGTTTTCAATGATGAACCAAGAGCCCAGAGAATGAAGAGGAATGGGAAACCCAGGACGCAGGGCAATGTATACACTCAGATAGAATGGTCTCATGTTGAGGGTGCTGGCTTTAAATAAAGATAATTTTTCTAAAATAGTGTGGGAACTGTATCTGTCTTCTACCTCCTTGACTCTGGACAATCTGGACAGAGGTGTCACCTGCTACCTTCCTCCCGTGCTTCTGGAACCTTCCTGTGGACCCCTCAGTTTCGAGCTCTCTGTGAAACACTCACCCATCCAAAAAAACTCAAATCTGGGTCCAGATTTCTGACTGGGTTGACATCTGGGATGAACCCATCAGCCACACTGGGTCAGGCCCGAAGCCAACACTGCACACAGCCCATCTCTGCTACACTGTGGGTGCCATTACCATCCACCTGCTCCTCTTCTTCCTTTTTGTCCATGGTAGAAAGGCTGGGCTTGCCTTTTGCTCCATATTAGCGGCTTTCTCCGAGGGCTGTATATCAGACTAACTTGGGGAATACTTAAAAACTACAGACTCACAGTCTGAGGCTGGGGTCGGGAACCTCTGTGTATCTTGCAAATGCCCCTCAGGTGCTCCTTGTCTGCAGACCTGACTGAAAACCCTGCTCCGTGACTGCTTCCTGGGTGCTCACCTTCGCCCCTGTGGTTATCACTGCTCCCTCCACCTGGAGGTCCCAGCTGCCAGCTACACAGTTCCTCCTTATGCGGACTAAGTATCTACTCCATGAAGTTCTAAGGGCTTTATACTAATCAATTATCATATTCGATCCCCACAACAGTCCTGAGAGGGAGGCCTATTATTTTCTTCCATTTATAGAAGAAGAAACTGAGGCACATGTACCTTGCTGAAGTTCACATAATTAATAAGGGTGGAGCAGGTAATTTGACTATGGAGCCTGTACTTTTGACTGCTAGCTATTCCACCTTCCTCAAACTCTGATGTCCACAAATGGGATCACAGTTCTGTGATAGCTGCATTTTTAATTTCTTGAGGAACCTCTGTACTGTTTTCCATAGTGTCTGTGACATTTACATTCCAACCAACAGTGTGCAAATGTTCCAATTTCTCCAGAACCTATTCTCCAGAACATGTCTTTTTTGTTTGTTTGTTTGTTTGTTTTTGTGATGGCCTTACAGGTGTGACATGATGTCTCATTGTGGTTTTGATTTGCATTTTCCTGACAATTAGTGATGGGCATCTTATCCTATGCCTGTCACCAAATTGTATGTCTTTTTTGGAGAGACATCTATTCAAGCCTGCTATAAACCAAATCTTTATGTCCCACCCTCCGAAAAACTTTATACATTGAAACTTAATACCCATTGTGTTGGTGTTTGGAAGTGGGGTTTTAGGGAGGTGATTAGATCATGAGGAAGAGTCCACAGAATGGAGTTAGTGCTCTTACTCAAGAGACCTTGGGAGATCAATGCCTCTTGTCACCATCTGAGGTTACCACGAGAAGACAGCTATTTGTGATCCAGGATGTGGGCCTTCAGCAGACATCAAATCTACGGGAAACTTGATCTTGCTTGGACTTCCCAGACTCCAAAGGGTGGGAAATACATTTCTGTTGTTGAAGCTACTCAATCTAAGGAACATTGTTATACCTGCCCAAAATCAAGGGAGTTTTTTGTACCTTATATATTATGGCTATTAGATACGTGGTTTGCAAATATTTCCCCCCATTCCACAGCTTGCATTTTCACTCTTTTTTTTTTGAGGTTTGAGGCAAAAAGTGGAAACCTAATTAACACATGTATATGTAAAAATAAATAAATAAATAAATAAATAAATAAATAAATGTCTAGGGCTCAAACCTCAAACCGCATTTTCACTGTTTAAACACTTTTCTATGCAGAAGTGTTTAAGTTTCTTGTAATCCTGCTTGTCTATTTTTGCTTTTGTTGTCTGTTCTTTTGATGTCATAGCCAAGAAACCATTCTCAAAAACCAATATCATGGGGCGGCGCCTGTGGCTCAAGGAGTAGGGCACCAGCTCCACATAAAGGAGGTGGTGAGTTCAAACCTGGTCCCAGCCCAAAAAAAAAAAAAAAAAAAAAAAAACTGCAAAGAAAAAAAAAAGAAAAGAAAAAAAACCCTCAATATCATGAAGCTTCACCCTTTCTTACTCCTAGGAGTTTTACAGTTTCAAGTCTTATTAAGTCTTTACCCTGTTTTGAGTTGGTTTTGTATATGGCATAAAATAGGGATCAAGGATTGTAATTTTGCATGTGAATATCTGGTTTTCCCAGCACCATTCTTTGAAGAGACTATCCTTTTCCCATTGTGTATTTTTGGCACCCTTGTCAAACTAGCAATGGAAGGAAATTACCTCAACTTGATAAAAGACACATTTGAAAAGCCCACATCTGACATCATCACACTCAATGGTGAAAAATGGAAAGCTTTTCCTCTAAGATCAGGAACAAGACGAGGGTGACCACTCTTGCCACTTCTTTCCAACATAGGACTAGAAGGTCTAGACAAAGCAGTCAGGCAAGAGAAATGAGGCAAAGGCAATCAAATTAGAAAAGGGGAAATAAAATGATCTGTTCACAAATGACATCATCTTATTTATGTATAGAAAACTCCGGAGACACCACAAAAAATTATTAGAATTAATAAATAAATTCAATAAAGTTGCAGGATAAAAAAATAAATATGCAAAGATTGATTGCATTCCAGACATTAACAATGAGAAATTTAAGAAAACAATCCCATGTACAATATCATCAAAAAGAAAAGGAATAAAATGAAGTATTATTTTTTTGAAATCTTTAAAGTATGACAGTGGAGCTTTAATAGGGATTGCATTAAAATTGTATATTGCTT
>CAUYRH010140149.1:0-23359 GCA_963574655.1 Perodicticus potto
GGTTCCTGACGACATGGCTAAATGCACCAAGAAGGTCGGGATTGTGGGTAGATACGGGGCCGTTATGCCTCCCTTTGGAAAATGGTGAAGAAGACTGACATCAGCCAGCACGCCAAGTACACTTGCTCCTTCTGTGGCAAAACCAAGGTGAAGAGACGAGCTGTGGGGATCTGGCACTGTGGTTCCTGCATGAAAGCAGCAGCTGGGAGTGCCTGGACCTACAACACCACTTCTGCTGTTACAGTAAAGTCTGCAGTTAGAAGACTGAGGGAACTGAAAGATGAATAGAAGCTCTATCTTTTCAGACAACACAAGCCACTAATAAATGGGTTAATTTATGTATCAAAAAAAAAGAATAATGTTTTAATCCTCTTTCTCTGTCCTGCATCCTCAAATTATTCCTCTCTTGTAGATAATTCTCTTCAACATACAACATGCTATTCTTTTCCCATTAGATTTTTTTTTACCTCAATGTCTCTATCAACTGCTGCCACATTTCTTGTCTCCTCTTTGCAATAATGATCCTCAGAGGGGTTGCTATTCCTCTCTCTCATTCATTCTTAAGATCGTTCTCATCAGACTTTATTCTTCAACGCATCTCAAAGGCTTTGCTTATCAATGTTACCAAGCACTTTTCCATGGGAAAATTCTAAACTCATTTTGTGGTCCTCATCTTAACTAATAAAAAACATTTCACCCAATAGATAACATATCCCTCCTCTGTGATTGACGTGTTTAATTTGAGTTTTCTACTTTTCTACTGCTTCTTTCAGACCATTTAATACAGTAGTCCTCAGACTCAATCCTTGGACGCCTTATATTCCCTTTCAATATCTATTCCCTTAGTAATCTATGTTTTTTTTTTCCTTAAAGCACCATATAAGTGCTCATATTTCCCATCTACACTTCTTTCCTGAACTGCAGAACTGATTTATAATAACAAATCCCTCCTGGTGCTTAAAGGTCTATGGGGCATCTCACATTTGACCCACTTATTCCTCTCAGAGTGTTCTCTGCCCCAGTTGATGGCTAATGCATCCTTCTAGTTCCCAGGTTGAAAACACTGGAATCATGCTTAACTGCTTTATTTCTACCACAGCTTACTTATCTCTAATCTGCCCAAAAATTAAGTTGATTTTTACCTGCAAAAACTATCTAAAAGCTGATTCTTTATCACTACTTCTTTTACTATCCCCTTAGTCTGTACCACATTTATTTACTTTCTGGACTACCAGTCTCTCTGTCTCCATCCAGACTCCCTGCAACCTCTTTTTAAATTAAACTAAAAAGAGGTTAGTTTGATACATAAGCAAAATCATGTCAACCCTGCTTAACAATTTTAGTTTTTTAACCTGTTGGCAGATGGGCAAAGCTATCAGCTATGACCATATTTATATTTTCATTTATTTATTTATTTATTCATGTATTTTGACACAGAGTCTCATTATGTTGTCCTTGGTAGAGTGCCGTGTCTGCTGTGAGCTGTTATAGCTCACAGCAACCCCAAACTCTTGGGCTTCAGCAATTCTCTTGCCTCAGCTTCCTAGGTAGCTGGGACTACAGGTACCTGCCACGACGCTCAGCTATTTTGTTGTTGTTGTAGTTGTAGTTGTCATTGTTGTTTGTCGCTGGGCTGGGTTTGAACCCATCAGCCCCCATGTATGTGGCTGGTGCCCTAAGCACTGAGCTACAAGTGCTAAGCCTATGACAATTTGTAAAAGAAAATTGTTTCTAAAGGAAAAAAATTCCAAGTGAAATTATTATTCACATGCATAAAAAAAGATGGATTAGTCAATAAGGTATGAAAGTCTGATTCAAGAAAGTCCAGTCAAAGGGCGTTGCCTGTGGCTCAAAGGAGTAGGGCGCCAGCCCCATATGCCGGAGGTAGCGGGTTCAAACCCAGCCCAGCCAAAAAACAAACAAACAAACAAACAAACAAAAAAAAAAAACTGCAATAAATAAATAAATAAATAAATAATAAATAAAAAAGAAAGTCCAGTCATGAAGGTCTGGAGGAATACGTAAAAACAGCTTTGCTTATTTTTTTTATCACTTCAAAGCCCAGGCTACAAAAAGTATAAAAACAATCATGGCTGACTTGAAAACTCAACTTGCTGTGTTACCTGGTGGGCTAAACAGCCAATTGAAGGCTCTTGATATATCAGTAAAGAAGCCTTTTAAATACCCAATGTAGAAAAGTGTACCTCATGAATACAGTCAGCTGATAATGATTTAACATTTACAGACAGAATCAACTCAAGCAAGCATCCATCACCCAGGTTTGTAATTGGATTCTAAGATCATGGAAAGATATCAAGAAGGAAGTGGTTGTGGAATGGTTTTATAAATGTGGCATCAACGATGTTATGGATGATACTGAGGGTGAGAAATTTTCCCAGGATGAGGAAAATGACTCTGAGAAAACACTGTTAATATAGAAGCAGACGCCACTTCTGATATTGACAGTGGTGAAGAGCTCTTGTCTTTCTCTGATGTGTAAATATCATTAGTTTGTTACTTAAAAGTTTGTTACTGTTTTTTACTTATATGTAAAATTTCTTATATATTGTATCTTTTCTTGTGTTTTCAGTCATTTATTACATAAAATTGCTTGTACCATAGTGATAACAAATAAATGCTAAAATTCCTTTGTAAGATGAAAAGCAGGTAACTCAACATATAGCAAGTAAAAGTTTTAAATGGAAAAATTAAAACAGGGTGGCACCTGTGGCTCAGTGAGTAGGGCACTGGCCCCATGTGCCGGAGGTGGTGGGTTCAAACCCAGCCCTGGCTAAAAACAAAAAAATAAAAAATAAAAAGAAAAAAACAAAATAAATTTTTTTTTCCTGATTGTTTGGGCCAAATATGTGGATGCATATTATACATGAGAATTCAATGAACACAGTGACGTGCAGTGCCTGTTTTTTTACCCTCACATGTCTTGTCTTTTTGCCGTACAATAGGATTCAGATTTTTTCACCCTTTCCTCAGGAACATGACCTTATTAAACCATTATCATTCAAATAAAAGATTTATTTCTTAGGTGTAATGAGTCATCAAAATACTGAGCACAATTGTAAGGATAATGGACATATATAATCTTTAAATATAAGTCATTTATGTTTGCATACTTATTTATGAATTTATATATCATTACAAATACATAATGTATATAACTATACAAAATTATCAAATTAAGATGTGTGCTATAAATGTTAATATTGACTGTATACACCTTAATATTACAATTTATCATTACCAACAAGCAAAAGGTAATAATTTAATGATTTAAATATAAGTTTCTACAAAGTTTGTAAAACTCTTCCATAAAATATCTTAGGTTATTTCTACCATGTTTTAAAACATATCATGCTACTAATTTATTCAGACTAGGGAGACCAGTCATTGAAAGCTCATCTAAGGGCAGCTAACTGTACACAAGCAGATGGTATATGTAATTAATAAATTAATATGAGATCACTGTTCAACAGGGGTCTCTATTCCACGTGGAAATGGATATTATAATCACACTCTCACTACAGAGAATTTTTAACATAAGACAGAGTAGTAAGGTTGTCCAATATATATATACACATTGAGAGAAAGTAATAAACACAAGCTCTTAGATAACAGAGACTGTGGATTTGTTGCCTTTATCACACAAATAGGAAAAAAAAAAAGCAATCATGTATTTCGAGGATTGTTTCTAGAAAATCCTGCAGTTATTGCTGAGATAATTGTTACACCATAATATTTTTTCTTTTTCTTTTTTTTTTTTACCAACATGGGCTTCATCAGAGGCCATAATATTTTTTCTTCACATGAAAACAAGTATCATAATTGATCACTTTTCCTAGACTGTTTAAGTCAATGTCAGTGTTTTTTTCTTTCCTGAAAGATATCACTAAATCAGAGAGAATGGAAAATACTAGCATGCCTCGACTTAAATATACCATCCTGGAAGTCTTACATGCTAATTCTGTTTTGTATATGTGTTTACATAAATATATTAGTGAGGCCTCTTCATTTATTTGACAAGGGAGACAATAAGGAGTAGTAAATAATCCAAAAATTTCTTCTTCAGGGACAACCCTCCCCTTGCTGAAATACTTGCTTAAAACTTTCCTCTGGGGTTGTGGGTCAGACAGAGGAAAAGTATTTTTTCTTATCTGTTTCCCAGTTATCTACACCAGTTTGAGAGCCTGACGCATGTAAGACTAGTGGTGAGTAGTAACTATTTGTTGAAGCCTGGACAAAGTGCATTTAATGTCTAACATTGTTTTGGTCATTGTATTTGATGGAGATTAAAGCCGTTTCACTGTTCTCATTACACTGCTTAATGGCTCATGATTTTTTACACACTGTCATTAAAAACATTGGTTTTTCCAAATACTGCTTTGTAAAAACAAGTGCATATTCTAAACCTACTTCATATAATGTGCATTAAGCAAACCTGTGATAATTGTTCTTGCATGAGATAGAAATCACAAGAACATTATTAAGTCACTTGCATTTTCAAAAAATTAAAAATTGCAATTTATTTAGAAGTTAGAAGAATTTAAAATTATAGAATCTAAACTGCGACAGAATTGTAGGGCAGAATGGTTTTGTGTAAGGGAAGCTACAATTTTTATTGATAATGTGCTATTAATTTTCAGAAGACTGATGAATGACCTTGACTTCCTAAAACTTTACCTTCAGTAAATAAAATAATTTTGTCATTTTCTTGTTGTAAATTAGGATGATTTAACTAGAGACTTTATCTTTTAATATTTTTGAGATGTATTCACATGACACTTTTGGAAGTCTTCAGGTAATAGTTCTACATAGAGATATTAAATGTTTTCATAATGGAAGACTATTTTTTAGAGTTTTCTAATCATTTCCATGAAAATTTTAATGGTTAGAATCCCCATTACTTTGGAATCCCTTTTTATCACATCCATTTTCATAATTATTAAAATTAGTGAGCAAAATGTTTCATTTATTTCAGTTCCTGGACCTAATCAGTAGAGTTCATCAGAATAGTTTTCTATCTCTTGATTTTATATCCTGCTGCTAGGGAAGAAAGGCTGAAACTTCAATGATTCATTATTATAAGGAACTTGATTTTATATACTTCATGAGTTACTGTGAACTTTACTAGTGTAGCTTGTCTATAGTCCTTTTAACAATTGGCACAACTTGGTGATTATTTTATGAAACCAATTTGGCTGTACATTTATATGTTAATTTAACATTTTAGCATGTAGACATTTGCTGATGTGAGCATAGCCAGAAAAAGACATTAAAATTTTATTTGGCACTATAATATATTTATTTTTTGTACTAAGAAAGTAGGTATTATTATACAAAACTTTTAAAGTACTTCCCTGCAAAAGGTTTTATTTCTAAGATGGAAAAAACAAATACATATTAAATAGTTTGAATGGCCTTTGCTAACAGAACCAACAATAAAAATGGGTGAGGCTTATTTGACTTTTATTTTGTGGGTAGTTTATCCTTTTCTTAGTCCAACTGTGATTTATAGGCAAAATGCCTATGTGATTGTTTGCTATTCCCTATCCCATAATTCACCTCCGTCTACCTCACTGTGAAAACTCATGCTGATGGAACTTTACAAAAAGGAAAAGTATACTAGGTAATCTCAAGTAATTTGAGATGCTATACAGATACTGTCTAACCTCCTCTGCTTCTACAAAGAATTTCTACTTTACCACACAAAAAAGCCACTGTCTCCATTCCATGAAGGGATTATAGTCCTCATTTTCCAGGTAGAAGGAAAAGGAAAGCTCATTTGATTCGGTGTCATAAACCTTCATTTTACAAATGAAGATTTGTAGAATGAAGTGGTTAAGCAATTTTTCTATCATTATACTGTAGAGTTAGTTAGAAGTAAAAGAGAAATTAGGCTTAAGATGCTTTCCAGTGGTTCTCAACCTTCCTGATGCTGTGACCCTTCAAAGCAGTTTCTCCTGTTGTGGTGACCCCCACCCATGAGGAGCCCTGTCTCAGTTCCTAGGGCCATCGGAAATATGTGTTTTCTGATGGTCTTAGGCGAACCCTGTGCAAGGGGAAAGGGTCGTTCAACCCCTAAAAGGGTCGCGACCCACAGGTTGAGAACTGCTACAACCTATTATCAATATTTTAAAAGACATGTTATGTAAGGTGTTAATACAATTCCTGGGATACATACAAGTTTGGAATTTGAATGAGGATTTAGTAATATAAT
The DNA here is from genome assembly GCA_963574655.1 of Perodicticus potto. Lineage (NCBI taxonomy): Eukaryota > Metazoa > Chordata > Mammalia > Primates > Lorisidae > Perodicticus > Perodicticus potto. The sequence continues at coordinate 6,233 of CAUYRH010140149.1, forward strand.
ACAAGAATGAACTTGAAATAAGCAGAAAGAAATCTGAATAGGAACTATGAACCTCGGTAAAATGAATTCAATAAAGGATATCCACCTACCTATGTGCCAAGATTTTTAGATATTTCTACTAATGACACAGTCTTGGGTCTAGTCTCAAAAGTCTAGAATGTTTATTTTCTCAGATTTCAAAATGAGAATGGCCCTGAAGCTCTCAAGATTATTCTTCACTAAGGATTGTCAAGAGAGTTTTGGCATATATGGGCAAGTTCTCAGAAAGGAGCTTAGCCAGTTTACTCTTACGATTGTAAGAAAATAAAATATCCAGTCTCATCGCATCCAGCATATTATATGCCTTTGCCTTTTGTTTTCTTTTTTGGAATACTCTTATTTCTTTAAATATTCCCTTTAGTTCACATTCTTTTCTAATAAAGGAGTAGAATATTATGCATTCTAAATTAATAGAAATCAATAAATTAATATTGTATTCACGTGTTAGTGCTAGAGATGAAAGAATATTCAAGTTAGCACTGACAGATTGAGAGAGTAACAGGGGATTAGTTACAGGTCTGCCCAGATGTGTGATCTTTAGGCCCAAGCTACTTGGCATTTGAGCATTTGCCTTTTTATTACTGGCTTAAGTTACTCAGAAATTAAAATTTTAAGTTTTCTTAGTCTTAACTCCACCATTATTAAATGTAATTAATGCTTGCTTGCAATTAGCTTTAACGTATTGACACTGAATTGATTCCAATATTGGTATTTTATTAATTTGAATTAATAAAATTTGGGAATGTATTGTATTTCATTCAGGAATACTATTGAATGAAAAGAATGAGACAATTTTGGAGCAATAGAAAGAGGAAGCTGAATAGTTCTCTGAGTTGGATGAAGGCAGGAGGTTGAAAGGGGATCAAGTATAAAAATTCAAGAGAAGACTCTACTAACAAACTTCCCTTATTTCGACATGTCTTATAGGACTCATGAAACAAAAACAAAAGCAGGAACCAAACAAAATTACATTTATTTTGCGAACGATGCAACAGTCTTGTCTTTCGGTGTTTGCAGTACAAAAGTTGCTGTGTACTTTATCTTTCTGTACCTCTCACTGGACTCTTGAAAGGCTGTTTTTTACTGCTAAAATATTATATCATACCATCTGCATTCTCTTAATCTTTCTTTTCATTTCCCCTCAAGTCATAAAAACCTTAAAAGATCAGAGTGAGACAGGTTTCCACCATATTTTGGAATATTTACACTGCTAATCTGCTGGCTCTGTGATTTAAGGCTTCCTCTGAATCTGTCCACAGCTGTGACTGCTTAACCTCTGCAGAAAATAATGGTATTCCTGCTCCTGCTCAGCGCATAATTTGGTTTCTGAGGGACGGGGAAGGGACTGCTTTTTGTGTTACATAGATACAGATCTTTAAATGACCTTAAGTCGTTGTTCTTTCAGACATTTAATCAAATAGATCCGATAATAAACAACAAAGCCCTTTTGTAATTTAATTGTTCTTGATTTCTATTTCATTTTGCCAAATAACCATTCCTCTTTTTGATGTGGTATTTGAAAGTTTAGGTTCTTGAAAGACAGAGCAAAGTTTTCATGACCTTTTTGTTTGGCTTTTCAGTACTGTTTATCTTCTCTTATTTATCTACATCTTTGTTATTTCCCAGGTGGTATTCTAAAGATTGAATGGTGTTTACGACTTTAAAGTTGGTATGTTGTACCATCTAAACTTACATGATTTTCTTGAAGTTTTGATGACCTCTCTCCTGGATATTCTTTTATCTTTGTACTGTGCTGCACAGATGCCAACTTAATTTAATCTTAAGCATAACTAGCATTAAACACTAATTCAGTGATGTCTTTAGATTCAAGTTAGAACAAATAGCTTCCCTCTGTCAACACACAATCTCATTGGCTGTCAATGAGAGCCATGTTTCATGAATACTATAGAACTTAAAGAAATTCCAGAGATTTCATGCAGTATTAAAAATATTTTAATAATTTTCCTCAATATTTCCTCAATAATTTTCCTCAATAATTAATGTGATGAATGTCTGATATATAGTAAATTTAAGTGATTAACATGTCTCCCTAAAAATGGTTGTATTTATAAAATTAGAGTACTAAAAAATACCTATATCAAGTTACCTAGAAAGTGTTAAAGAACTGTAGTATTTGTCATAGCTCCATAGATCATAATTTTCCTCTAATGGAAGGTATTTTGTTGATGAAAATTTTTGAGGATAAATCTTAGAATCAAGTCTGCTGTACAATTATCATTCGGAACAGGAGAGAGGTACTAGAGCGAAATGAAAATTTTTGAAACAGATGCTTTTGGGGAGTAGTTTAAAGTTACAGAGAAGATTGGCAGAAAGTGCAAAGAGTTCCCATGGGGTTTCCATGGGTCTCCCTGTCTCGTCCCACATACTTCCCCCATTGTTATCATCTTACCTTAATATATTACATTTAGTACAACTGATGAGGACATATTGATACATTATTTGAGCTGTGGTCTGTCGTTTATGTTAGGGATCACTTTTGTGTTGTACAGTATTTTCTTTCTGTTCCGTTTTGACAAGTGAATTATTTCCTGTTTCCAACATTACGGCATCATTCAGAGTAGTTTCACTGACCTGAAAATGTCCTATTCTTCACCTATTTATCCATTCTCTTCCCCCTGAATCCCCATCCCCAGGGATATTTTTACTCTTTTCCAAAATGTCAAGTGAACAATATGTAATCTTTTCAGAAGGCCGTCTTTCACTTTTGAACACTCAAGGGACTGTAACAAAATGGTCAACATACAAATATGGTCACCATCAGGAACGGGGCATACTGGAGTGATATGTACAGGTGGTAAATACACAGTCTATGAAAATGAGGTCCACCCAAGAAAGTGGGTGCAGGGAAGTGGTCAGCTATGGAGGTTTTCCTATATTTAAGATGATTCCATGTCTTTTTGTGGCTTGAAAAATTATTTTTATAATGAAGAACATTTTACTTAATGGATGTATTGTAGTTTATAAATTCACCTGTTGAAGGACATGTTGGTTACTTCTGATTTTTAATTATTTAGCCTTGGAACGAGTTGGTCCTTCCTGCCTTGTACTTCTTGCAATGAAAAGCCTGACTACATGCTCACCTTGTTACTCTTGAACTTACATGTTCTAATGTCTGATTTTTTCAGATAGAATTGACATTGATCTTTTTCAGATATTATATGCATATGTGTTGTGAATAAAGCTGCTATAAGCATTCATGTGAAGGTTTTTGTGTGGGCCTAACGTTTCATCTCATTTTGATAAATATAAATGAGCATAATCACTGGATGAGATAGTAAGGCTATGTGTGGCTTTCTAAGAAGCTGCCAAATTATATGACCCAGTAACCGTACTACTCGCAGTGAACGAGAGTTCCCACTGCTCCACACCTTCGAATGTATTTGAGGTTGTCAGTATTTGGAATATTAGCTATTCTAATGGGTTTATGGTGGTATCTCCCTCTTATTTTAATTTGCAATTTCATAAAGGTATATGATGTTAAGCATTTTTGAATGTTTATTAATTTTAGATCTTCTTTGATGAGCTGTTTGCTTAGAACTTGTACCCATTTTTATTTCTTTTTTCTTTTTTTTTAATTTTAAGAGTTACTTATATTTTATTTTACACACAAATCTCTTGTCACATGTATTTTGCAAAAATTTGTTCTCAGTCTGTGGCTAATTTCTTTCATTTTCTTAACAGAAAGACATTTCTTTATTTTGCCTTCTGCAAAATAGAATACCATTCTTTTCTGTCTTTCTTTTTTTTTTTTTTTTTTGTTTTGAGACAGAGTCTCACTCTGTCGCCCTGGGTAGAGTGCCATGGCATCACACAGCTCACAGCAACTTCCAGCTCTTGGGCTTAAGCGATTCCCTTTCCACAGCCTCCTGAGCAGCTGGGACCACAGGCGCCCGCCACAACACTCGGCTATTTTTTTTGTTGTAGTGTGGCAAGGGCCAGGTTCGAACCCACCACCCTTGGTATATGTGGCTGGCACCCTACTCACTGAGCCTCAAGTGCTGCCCCAAAATACCTTTCTTAATGAGGTCCAACTAAAAGATTTTTCTTTCATGGCATGTATATTTTTGATATTAAATATGCAAAGTAATTGCTAAACTCATGAAAACTTAGATTTCTTCTATGTTATCATCTAGAAGTTTCATAGTTTTGAACTTCCATTTACTTCTATGATCTCTTAATGAGTTCGTTTTTTTGTAAGAGTCATAAGGTCTGTGTTTAGACCCATTACTTTGAATTTAGATGGCCAGTTCTCACAGGACCATTTGCTGGAAAGATTGCTCTTTCTGGACAGAATTCCTTTTGCTCCTCTATCCAAATAATTAACTATATTTCTTTGAGTTTATTTCTGGTCTCTACATTCTCTTCCAACAAATCATTTGTCCATTCTTTCACCAATTCACACTATCTTTGAAATTGTTGCTTTATTAATTCTTGGAGTCAGGTAATGTCAGCTGTCTGTCATTTTTTAATCAGTATTTTACTGGTTATTTAGGGTGTTTTTGTTTTCTGTATAAATCTTAGAGTTGCTTGATATTGTAAACCATGTTGAGTTTTTAATTTTAGAATCCTATTCTTCATTGCTTGTTTGTAGCAGAACAATTACATTTTGTATATTACCCTCATATTCTGCTACTTTGCTATAACCATTAATTTGATCTAGGATTTTGTTTTTTTTTTGCCTATTCATGGGATTTTCTACATAGACAACCACAGCAACTGTGATCACAGATAGTTTCGTTTATTTCTTCTTCTAGTTATATGCCATTTATTATGATATAACTGTAGAGGGTGTTTTTAGGTATTTTCTATTAACTCAAAATAGAGGAGGAAGTTCTCCTCTATTTTTACTTTTCTCAGAGTGACGATCAATGGGTGATGGCTTTTGTAAAATGATTTTTCCATATCTATTGATATAATCATGTGATTGTTCCTTACCTTGATCCTGTGATCGATCACCTTGATTGACTTTTTAATTAAGATCCAGTTTCATGTAACTGAAATCAACTTTGTTGGTGAGAACTTGTTTTCCTATAAGGTAACAAATTCTATTATCATTATTTCTCCCCATTATTATTAGGTTTTTTGTGTGTGATTTTTAAATGAATTGAATTTGGGCAGCCCAAATAAACTTGTGCATGTGTGTATAAACCTTCAAAACATTATCACACTGTTAACTGAAAGTGGAGCAGCTAGAATGTGCCGTGATATCATGTATAAGAGTGAACCTTCTGTGTTTCCCCCATTTTTATGAAGACAATACTTTTTAAATGCCAAAAGCACCTTACAATTATATATGTAGCATATGTATATGTGCTTCTGCTAAGTGAAAGTGGTAATGTTAATAGGTCACTATATATTAACTACAAAGTATTTTGATGATACTCTTTGCTCATGCTAAGAAGCTGCTACAGGTGCAGGAATCCGGGAATTCTCCTTTTCTTCTTGCTTCTGAGTTCTCAGTCATTTCCCTGCCTTTGTGCTTTTCTGCCTTGAAAACAAATTCTCTCTGCTGACCATGATGAAGGAGCTACCATCTAAGTGAGTAACTAGTCTTTCTTCCAGGTTATGAATGGAAAGTCATAAATTCTTTTAGCCACTGATAAATAGTAACAGATGCTTCACATCTCGTGGCACCATAGCATTATAGAGAACCACTATCTCAAAGAAACTGGACCATTTAACAAAAATGCCTGCACCTAGAAGCATGTGCTATAATATTTATAGATCCTGAAAAGGACAATTTCAGGCTTAAATCTGAAATACATAGTGTTATTCTGCAATCGTTTTGTATTGGCGAAATATCTTTGAAGAAAATTGTGTTGCAAATGTCAATGAAAATAAAAGCAAGCCACATTTTGTTTGTAGATGTGTGAGAACCATAATTCATGCAATCTCAAGGCATACTGCTCCATCCTGTCTGGGACCTGAGTCATACTTTTGTGCAGAGTGTCAGCACTGTCTCTTCTTCCCCATCCCACCTGTTAGTCACATACTAGAACCTTCAGTTACCAGATAGGCTGTCATGGTGTGGCAGTGCTTGGCTTCAACTTACCTTTGTTTGACTCAATAATGGTCCTAAAGTTCAAGAGTAGGGATGCTGGAATAGTCTTATAATTGTTCAATTTGTATTATTATTTATTGCTATTAATCTCTGACTCTGCCTAATCTGCAAACTTTACCACAGACATTTATGCATAGGAAAAAATCATAGTACGTATGAGATTCAATATAATTAGACCATCAATTGCATTTGGTTGTAACTGTGGCTGTTACTGTTAGATCATCTTAGTCTATTGTGACCAGACTCTGGATAACACTCAGTGGTTACTACTTCCTGATATAGGCACCTTTGTGTATTCTCCTCCAATATTACTTAGAGATGAATTGTGTAACTAATAAGGCATTGAGAAAATAACTCCGTGTGGTTCCCAATACCCAGTTACATTGCAGAACACATTTGTCTTTCCCTTGGAACATTCGTTTGTGGGGGCATGCCCCACAACATGTAACCCCTTTATCCTGCCCTGGAGAAGCACACACGGTGAGGAACTAAACTTCTTGCCAACATCCATAAGCGTGAGCTACATAGTGAGTGGTGCAGTTCAACCTTCCAACTACTGTACCAACCAGTTTCTTGATTGTAACCTAGGGGAGACCTAGATACTTGGAAGCTTCCAAATACCTGAACTGCAGAAACAGGGAGTGATTAATATTTATTCTTTTAACCTTCTAATTTTTTGGATAACATGTCAAGCAGTAATAGAAAATTAATGTTTATGCTGACTACATTTGTAGGATAATGTAAAGAACATTTGATCCATTCTCAATCTTTACGTATGTGGTCTAAATTTCTTATAACAGCATAACAATAGTGGGCTCAGTTCACTTAATCATATCACTTTCTGTTGCTCACAATTTTCTACGATCTTTCCTGTTGCAACCATGCAGAAATATTTTCAGTATCTGCACAATATTACTTTATTTTTTAGAGGAAGCCCTATGCGTTCCTAATTCTTTAAGCTGTCCTCTGATTCCTCATGATAGAATTAATGCATACTTTTCCTCTTTAAATAGAAACAGACTTTAATGTACTACTTTACTTTCCCATTCCCATTTAAATATTCATGTAAGCATACTTTCAGATTAAAATTAGACAAGTGTTAATTATTATGTACATTATTACGTATAGTTCATTATTATGTGCCAAAAATGTATATATGTTTTAAGAAAGAAAAAAAAATACTAAATTTTAATTCTCAATACATGCCAATAACAAAAGATGAATACAAGTTACATATTTCACTTCGGCAATTACAAGACATGACCAAAACAGTTCACAGCAGCATTGAGACACTTCCAATCACAGTGAACTGCTGCCTGAGCAGTGTTGTGAGGCATTCTGTATCTTCCCTTGCGCACATCACAACACACTGCCACGTGTCTTAAACTTCTCACACATGTTTACAATTGTTAGGCATGTGGGAGGTTCTGTTGCATACTCGCACCTCCCTTGTCATATTTCCAGAACATTCTTGAGTTTCAAATAGCATTTCAAAATGATGCAGTGCTCCTTGAATGACAGCCGTTCTTCTACCCTTTTCTTGACTTTCTGTCTCGTGATGACACTAGCATTCATTTGATCAAGCTATCTTTTGAGCGAACGCCATACTAAACATTGCTAACATCATTTAATTCAACTTTGAAATATAATAGAGAACATCTCTTAATACATGTGTATGTATCTTGGCACCCACTGTGTATATCACAGAAGCAAGTAAGTTGGCTCTTGATGAGCATTGGTAATAATAATAGATGTTATTTGTTAAGTTCTGCGTAGCAGACGTGTTAAGAACTTATACACAATCCCATTCAGTTCATGGTATCTTCTGTTTAAACAGTGCATGCTTATGATTTCAATTTTAGTAATAGTCAAAGTGAACATTTTATCTATTAATCAATCTTTCCAGAATTATCCAGCTAGTCTACAATAGACAGGAGTCCCTCTTGGACACAAACTATGCCAAAATACTATCTTTCCAGATATATGATTTATTTTATTTTATTTATTCATATGTTTCTGAATTTGGTTATAATTTTTGCTAGGTTTCTATGAATAGTAAAAACTGCTTCTTAAATGTAAAATTTCACTTGTTTTTGTATTATGCACAAGTCCAATTTGTGTCTAATACATATATTAGACATTACACACACACAAACACAGACATATACACGCACACACACTTTATGTGGAAATAAAATGGGAAGGAAGAAATGACCTGCTTTCATAGAGCTCATTTTCTATTCCCAGTTTCATGGCCTTGCCTAAGCCTCCACATACTACCACTGAGGGTTACCCAATTCAACCTCCTAGACCTACACCAACTTTGGTCAAGTTCCTTCCTCTCCTTACAATCCTTTCTGTCCTAAGCATTCTCCTTTCATCTCCCTGATCCTCGCTATCCATTTTACCTCTCAGAGTCAGAAAAATAAGGATGTTCAGAGGGGTCCTAACACAGAAACCTCACAATAATCATCTCCTAATACCATTCCTCTCAAAAGAGATAGAATTCACAGCCCTAGGCTGGTCCATTAGCCTCTGAGCAGTGGTAGCCACGTCCCTCCTTTTCCTGAAGGCTTAGGAACTTACCCGCCATGTCTCCGCATATTTATTTACCCCTCATAACATTCCATCCCTTTTAAAACACCAACACTTATCATCTTTAATTTCCATACTTCACTTACTCCAGATCCTAATCCTCTTTATAAAAATCCCAAACCCTCACTTCCCTGGCCCAGCATATAACCCCTCAGTTCCATAAGCTGCCTTCCACTCACATGACTCTCACACTTCCCAGAACTGATTCCATGATTGCTGGCTTTTAGTCACAGTGGTAACATTTCATCTTTTTCCCAACATCTCTCTCTTTCCCTTACCTAGCCTTGAAGACACCTGGTTTAACAACGGTAGTTCTTCTAGGCCCTCTGTTCGTTCCATTGCCAAGGCAGGCTTTGCTATTGTGTTTTCTTTCCGCATTATCACCTCCATTACTCTGCCCCTGGCACTTCCTCACAACAGATAGAACTCTTAATGCTCACCAAAGCCTTACAACTCACATGGGTCTGCTCCATTAACATATACACCGATTCTAAATATACTTTCCATATAATCCATCACCATGAAGCCATATGGCAAGAAAGGAGATCCATTACCACCCACGGTTCTTCTATTATTCATGTCACACTTATTAAAAACCTCCTAAATGTAGCCACTCTCCCAAGAAAGTACTCGTCATCGTCGTCCACTGTAAAGGCTACCAATATAAACAGATCCAATTTCTAAAGGCAACCAGAAGTCGGTATAGAAGCCAAATGAGCAGCTCAAAACCCTTACACCCCACCCCAACCTCAGAAGGCCGGTACTTGCCCTTCAGTAAATTCTCTCCAGTGTATACATCTGAAGAACAGGACAATTACTGGCATCTTCCCACACGGGAAGAATGGTTCCTTCAACAGGGAAAATTCATTCTTCTTTCCTCCCAAACACAAAATATTCTCTTGCCTCCACAAGAGCCTCCACGTTGGCTTCAAGCTACTTTATACCCTTCTTTCTCCACTCCTTTCTCACCCGTGACTGTCTTCCTTTTAAAACAGATAACCCAGTCTTGCACCATCTGTCCCCAGGTCTCACCCCAAGGAGCCATCAAAAAACCCCTTTTCCCACATATCAGGGCCAACCCTCAGGACAAGACTAGCTGATTGACTTCACCCACAGGCCTCCCATATTAAAAAATAAACTTCTTCTAGTTTGGGTTGACACCTTCCCAGGGTGGGTTGTAGCCTTCTCCACAACAAGCGAGAAAACCCATAAAGTTGTCTCCACCCTCCTGACATTATTCTTAGATTTGGCCTCCCCAAGACCATTCAGAGTGACAACAATCCAGTTTTCCTAAGCAGGACCACCTCCCAAACGCACAAGCCCTGGGAATGCATTGGTGCTTACGTGTGCCTTACAGGGAATCATCAGGGAAAATAGAACAAGTGAACAATATCCTTAAACAAAATCTCACCAAATTAGCAGTCCAGCACAAATAAGATTTGGATTAAGCTCCTCCCCTTCACTTTACTCTGCATTCAATCTACCCCTCACAAACCCCTCTTTTATACCCCCTTTGAAATAATGTATGGCAGAACTATTATTCTGGGCCCTGGACCCCTCCAGACTCTATCATCATAGGAAACTATTTTCCCATCTTCCAGGAAACCAGGAATGAACTTAGGAAAGCAGTAGGTCAGCTTGTACCCCAACCCTCAGTGGCCCTTAACCTCACAACAAGCAAATCACCACAGAAGAGATAGCTTAAAGTTAGGCCATTTCCCAATGAGAAGATAATTTATAACAAAATTAACTAAGCTATTAGGTAAGTAACCTCTTAGTGTGACATTTAGAACTTTAATGTTTTTTAACACTAGAATAACCATATATGAAAATGAAAATAAATACACAAAAATGTATTTGTAACTTACAGTTTTATGATTCAATATAATAACAAACTAATACAGTATTAATGCGATTTTTCTAACATATTAAGATACAATTGGTGTTATTTTACTTGAATTCTTAACTCCTTTCAGCTAAATGAATATATATAATATATTATGTATATATTATATATTATTACATGTAATGTATAATATAATATATATCATCATTATATATAATATGATTATATTATATAATGATAATTATATAATAATATATAATATAATTACTGGAAAGGAAAGATACAAGTATTACACAGAAATAATTTTAAATATTACATTATCTTGTATAATTTAGGTAATTATAATTATTATATATATAATAAAATATATAAAATTAATACAAAAATAACTTGAAGAGCTAGCTTTCCCTTCTTTAGTTTCTTCCAACACATTGTTATTCTCTGCTTTTGTATCCAAACTATTGTACCTAATCTAATGTAATCTAAAAATAGAACACACACCTACTAATGCAAGTCTTAATACGTCCACGAATAGTAATGTACGTGTTCTGAATCAAATCTGGTCATAAAATATTTACTTAAGTGGCTGCTGCTGTTAAAATCCAGCACCTCATTAATGAACACTTCCCAGCAGGGCTACCCACTTTTCCTTTTTACCCACATTGGAAATGCAAGGGTTTTATGTGCCTAGAAGAAAATAGCTTAAAGAGGTGTGTAAAAGAATCTTAATAATTGAATAATTGCACAACACATATCATATTTTATCTCCAATGTCTGCCACAATTAGTTTGTGTTCTAAATGATCATTACCTCAGTCACTATTGACCAAATACCAGCTTTAATAGTGAGAGGATAATGGAAAAACCTGCTGGTACAAGTACCTTAACAGCATACAGGTGAAGAAAGTGCTTTTTAAGTGAAATGTAAATGAGCCCAAATACCTTGCATTACGCGTATATACTAGAGACTTCATAAAGAGTCATTGTACCTTGTACAGAACATACTGATTATGATCAAAATGGCTGTGTTTTAAATCTCCCTCCAATTAAAATGTATTATAATTTTTAATCTTTTAAACATACTAGATTAGGATGGCTTTTATACTTTTATAAAATATTGTAACATTTTAAAGTTGACAAAAGTGTTTAAGTTATCATTTTGGATTGTATAGAGGTGGAATGTATCTCTTGTCTGTTACAAGTATTTACTCACTTTGGATTCTGTACTCACTTTCCATTTTACCACTCAGAAGTTTTATATACTTTTTACTTAAACTAGCCAGTTATCTTGAAAAAACCTATATAGAAAAAGGATGATTCATCTGAAAATGTTCACAAACTGATCATTTGTATGTTTATACTTCCTCTCTTACGATTTCTTTTTATCTTTATAGTACCTTCAGCACTGGGTAAGAAGTGGGAGGAGATAAAACATCAAGCTGTCAATGGTTGTTTTATCAATAGCTAAGATTTTGTCTTTGCCTATAAAATTCATGTTATGAACTATAATTAAGTTTGAAATAATAGATTCACTTTTTCTAACCACATTATTTCTTGTCAAAATAATGAAAGATCAGAAGTTCGTTTATACTGTAGATCACAGCTATCAATTTAAGAGTCATCTCATGTATACTATATTTAAACTTCCAGTGAATTAAAGTCTGGCTCACAATGATCATTTTTGAATGTATAATTATGAAATCTCTATCATTCCAAGTAATTGCATTGAGAATATGCAGACTCTCATCTGTTTTTTCTCTAAGCACTTACTTGTGATTTAAGCAAGATACTTGATTGTTCTCTTGCCTTTTTTGAGATTTTAGAATTAACCCACTTTCATGATCATCATCATCATGTTTAAGAAATAAAGTATTCAGAAGAACTTGTAATCCCTGTCAATAACAAACATACTGCTTTTTTTTAGCTATGACACGGCATTATGTTCCTTTAATTTTTCTAGCAAATGATTTTTAGCCAAATGAGAGCTACAAATAAGAGCCTCACCTATCATCACATATCAGATTCACTCATCTTATGATGGAGCCACAAAAGTTTTGAGTTTCTAATGCTTTTTTTTTTTATTCTTTTGATTTTTTATTGCTGTAAGTATATGTGACTCATGCACTAGATAAAAAGGTAATAGAAAAAAAATGCTTTTGAAAGACTGAATACAGTGTGAAGAACCACCTAACTCAAATCAATTCTTGTTTTTTTTTTTTAACTTATTACAAATTAAACAATTATATGTCACTGCATTGTAATTTTACTAAATTTAAAAGTAAAAAAACTGGTTATAGAGAAGTTAATTTTCACATGAAAAGGTCAAAGTCATTTGAATTCTTTTCCTTTAGAATTCTATTCCTCAAGGGGAAAAGGAAAAGAATGAATTGTGGAGTGGAAAATCAGCTAAAAAAACTCAAATATTGTGTGCGCCTTTAATGTGGACCTTTGCAGAGAAGAGCTTTAGGAATACAGAAAAGGCAGTATTCAGTATTAACTTTAACAAAGGCAACAGGAAATTGTGTGGTGAACGCTGACCCCATAGTAAAATCTGAGTCTGTTCACATCTTGGTATGTTGTAAGACTCGGATTTGAAAATTACCTCTTCCTAAAGACGTGAGTGTCCGTGGTAAAGTGTTTCTTGAACCTGTTAAGTGCATGTATATAATTTTGAAATTTTAGGTGAAAATATTTTACACTCCCTTTATATTAACATATATATGCATGAACATTATTGATAGATGCTTTATTTTTTAATATATTGTCCTTAGAACTGCTGAGAGTAACATTCCACCAATTTCTGGTTTGAATCATCGCATTTCTTATTTTTATTATTATTATTAAATCATAGCTGCGTACATTAGTGCAATCAAGGGGTACAATGTGCTGGTTTCATATACAATCTGAACTATTTTCATCAAGGTGATTAACGTAGCCTTCAGGGCATTTTCTCAGTTATTGTATGAAGACATTTGCGCATTTCTTATTTTGATGCATTCTGTAGTTCATAAATGTGTTAACTTAATGTGAAAGTAATGGTGAAAATAATTTTCTTTTATTAAGGGATCAGTTATTTTCAATTTTATGGTATTACATGAAGCAACGGGTTTTTAACACTTTATTGTAGGATACTTAATCTACTCAGGAGAAAACACATTCCTAATTAAGTGTAGCGTTGGTAAAGAGTGACTTTTTCCCCTCATATTATTCTCATATTCCTCTCCTTTATTTCTTATATTCCTCAAAAACTTTGTGAATGCTTGTCTGGTTTCCATCTAAATATGTATCCAAAATAAATGCTTGATAAAGAAACGTATTTGTCACATGAACCCAGCTGGCATAAAAAGATAAAGAACTTTATTTAAAAAGAACACATTATATGATAAAAACCCAGTAACTTAAAAGATCAGTGGTATTTTTAATTGCCAGTAAATTTTGTGTTAAAAGTTTAACCTACACAAAAGAAATCACAATGCCCATCAAACAGCTCCAAGATAATCAAGTTCACCAGTAGGCAGCAAACTACAACTTAAGTTTTACAATGAAATATCGGTTCATGGCTAAGAAAATGGAAAAAGGTTAAAACAAGAAGGGTAACAACTATTGCAACTCTGAATATGGGTAAAGAGGATTTCCATATTTTGCTGCAAAAATGTGTTTTAGCTTTTTAAAAAACAATCTGAAAATATATAATAAACTTTAAAGAACTTCTGCCTTTCAATTCAGCGATCCTTTTAGCAGAAGTAAAAGCATAGCACATATATCTTTGCCTCTTTTTTTTTTTTTTCTGTTTTGCAGTTCGGCCAAGGCCGGGCTTGAACCCACCACCTTCGCTATATGGGGCCGGGGCCCTACTTGCTGAGCCACAGGTGCCGCCCCAGCATAGCACATATAAATAAAATAAAACAATACATTAAAAAAGGATATTATATTGGTTTTTCTTTTTGGATAAAAAAGGAATGAGAATTATGTCTTTTTATTTTAACTGTCTTTTCAGACTGTGCAATCTCTTCTCTATCCTTTTTCCATTTTTCGTGCTTTTTGCAATTCAATTTTATTCATTGACAGATAAAAATTGTTTATATTTATGAAATGCAACATGATGGTTTTATACATGAATACATTGTGCAATAGCTGTAGTAATAAACATAGCAATTACCTCCCATACTTAGCATTATTTTGCAATGAGAACACAAAATCCATTCCGTAAGCAATTTTCAAATATACTACACATTATTATAAACTATATTCACCAATTGTACAATAGATCTCTTGCAGTGATTCCTTATAGCTAAATAAAATTTGTATCCTATAACCATCATCTTCCCAATCTTTCTTAGTCTCTAGCAAATACATTCTACTCTGTTTCTAGAAGTTCAACCTTTGAGATTCTATACAAGTGCCTCTCCAAGTCCATAAGTTCCATGTAGTTAGATTCTACCAACCTCGAATTGATGTTTCAATCATTTGACATTTTATCATATTATTTGCCAGTATTGATTAAATATCTGCAACAAGTGAGAATAATCTGTTGGCTGCATTTGAGAAAATTCTAACTATTGTAGAGTGTATTATTTTTCTTTTCTTTTGCCATGAAGTTTTGATATCCTCTTAGCACCTTCACATTAAACATATTAAGGGTGATAATTACCATCAAATCAAATGTCTTGGTTTTAGGTGACTATGACAACCCATAGAAATAAATGTACACTTAGGTCCTTCGTTCACATACGAGATGGAGAAACTAAGACCTGAGGATTTCTTTCATTGTTGTTAAAATGTTTTAGGCATTTAACTGATTATATCAGCCAAAAAAGTAAGTAGAAATATTATATGTATTTCTAGAATTATAGCTTACAATTAGAAAGTACTTTTATTTTGCAGTGAACAGATAAAATACATTAGTAAGTTACATTCTAGAGAACACTTTAGAATAAATTGCTGGATAGGCTTGGCGCCTGTGGCTCAACAGGCTAAGGCACCAGCCCTGTACACCTGAGCTGGCAGGTTCGAATCCAGCCCGGGCCGCCAAACAACAATGATGGCTGCAACCAAAAAATGGCCAGGCATTGTGGCGGGCGCCAGTAGTCCCAGCTACTTGGAAGGCAGAGGCAGGAGACTCGCTTGAGCCCAGGAGCTGGAGGTTGCTGTGAGCTGTAACGCCACAACACTCTATCCAGGGTGACAGCTTGAGGCTCTGTCTCAAAAAAAAATTGCTAGATATATACATTTCTGTAAGTTGACCACCCAAGGGATTGTAACAAATTGGTCACTATATGGAAGTGGTCAACATAAGGAACTTGGCCTAAAGTACTGATACATACATGTATTGTGTTTCTAGTCTATGAAAATTAGGTCAACTTAATGAGGTAGTTTTCACTGATGGGTGGTGTACTATGAAGATTCTACTGTATATACAATATACTCATCATATGAAGGGATACTGTGTACCATCCCCTCTCTCGTTTTTTTACCCTCTTATCTGTCTCTCTTTAAAGATATGTGTATACAACAGGTGTAAGGCAAAAAAAAAAAAAAAAGGAAAGAAACCTCATTTTTAATAGGCAAGTGTTTCCATAGAAGCAAACAAGAACAGGTAAAATGTTTTTTCTTCAATTATATATGATGAGCTATCATGCAGAAGATAAATTACATTAGGATCTGGATGTCTTAGGGAGCAACATTGGATTTGATGGCAAGACAACTATTAAGGTTAGTGAATTCTCAATAGAAATTAAAATGTTTATTCATATTTTGTCACTTATTTACAAGATTCCTTCATACAAGGTACTACAATGAGTATCAGAAACATGAAAGTTACTGAATTATTCTTTATCATTTCATACATGAGCCATGAAATTCAGAAAATGTAGCTACTATTACTAACTTTATCCAGCTCTTTTCCCTTTTACAGTACCACCGCACTATACTCTCTCCAAACTTCCTTAAAATGTGAGAACTTTTTGTTTTATTTATTTATTTTAGTCAATTAATTAACTTCTTTAATTTTGTTTGAAGACAGGATCAATGAGGCTGAGTAACAGAGCAATCCACTTAGCAAGAGAATACAGGAGTAAATTCATGGCATAAGAGACTAGAGCGGTTGATTTCTGTGGAGCTTTGGCCAGTATTTGCTGTAGGAGATTACAGATAACATTATGTACAAAGGAAAAGGAGCACCACTGAAAAAGAAGGGCCAAGAAAACAAGGAAGCAATAATAAAATGATTGTCTTTATCTTTTCACAACTCCATCTTGTTATTCTTTAATTATAACTTGTTACAAGTTGATCTCAGCAAACTTTTTCTACTACATTTGTCTTTATTTTAATATCACTCAGATTTTTTTTCTTTCCCTAAGAATTGCTGAATCTCCTGTGGAAAAATAGGTAGGTATTAGCCTTCATATGAAAGCTATAAATTAGCTCTATATTAGGGCTGAGTACATTGGACACTTTTTCTTCCATTCTTGAGATACTTTGCTAAGAAGAATAGGTTCCAGCTCCATCCATGTAAACACAAAAGAGGTAAAGTCTCCATCTTTCTTTAAGGCTGCATAGTATTCCAT